>CABIKL010003653.1:0-10649 GCA_902196195.1 Aptinothrips rufus | reverse complement strand
CCCCCCCCCCCCCCCCCCCCCCCCCCCCCCCGGGCCCTTGGGGCCGCACCCAGCTCATCCTATGACTATGCGTCTCTCTGATGTTCAACGAGGGTCATAGGGGTTCGCTGACGGATGTCCGCCCACCGCTGCCCTGAGCCCCCAACATGGGTCAGAATCACTGACTAGACGACGGAACTGACTTTGGTCCGAACATGTACTTAAACCAATAAGGCTTCAGGGCTAAGTGCCACGAGCCTGGACAATAAATGACAGGGTTATTTGGGAAGGTAATCTATACGCACTGTCAGAAAAGAGTTGTAGATTTACGAAGATCGCAGGCAGTGTTTTCGAAGACACATCCTTCGTAAATTTTCAACGCGTGTTGTGAGGATCGAATAGCAGAAGCCCAAAAACGTATTTCCACATCACTTTCAAATTTATATGATGCATTTTTAAAGAAGATGTAAGTCGAGAGCTGCGAAAGAAAGTGCTGCAAAGTCACAAAACAAAAAAGGTTTTCGGCAAATTTTTTCCATCCTTTCCTTCAGAAATTTACGAAGACTTTTTTTTCAGTGCTGAATAGACCATTCCGCTAAAGCAAGGAAAGAGAAGAACCCGAATAAAAACTAAAAGTGAGTATGAGAAACGTAGGCTGCGACACTTCTTAGATGCCCCCAGGTGGCTTCCATCACTCATCCGCAGCCTAAGTTTATCATACTCACCTTTAGTTTTTATTCAGGTTCTTCTCTTTTCTTGCTTTAGCGGAATGGTCTATTGCGGTGTACGAATCACGCCTGCTGAAATCCTCGAGGATTTTTATAGCCTGATTGTGCAAGCTTTCTTTGATGTTGTAATGTTTCATGGCGCTGAATTTGAAGCAGATTGTTCACACCTTTGCCACACGCGGCGCTCACATGCTTCAAATCGAAGCAGCTGGTGCTTCAAATTCACGCTTGTTTAATCTGCTTTCTTATCTGTTTCAACGTTTGCTGCTTCATTTATGGTTCCCCAAAAACCGGTGTTTATTCTACAGTTAACCAAAAGGAGGACCGAGGAGGGCCTTGGCAGTTTCTTGTCACCTTGTTCACGCCAACACTCAAACCTTGGTGACATAGTCCACCTTGAGTTCAGTGAATCAACTTGGTACCCCTGCCAGTCTGAGGCCATGACCGGGGAAATGTTGAGAAACTCTCTCCTGACTGCCGCTCGGTTGTGACAAAACTGTCGGACATCCTTTTTTTTTTTTACTAAATTCATCATGTTGGGTCACTTTGAAACTCCCTGCCCTGTCACTCTGCACGGAGGGCACAGGAGGGAAGGGAAAGGGAGGTGTAGCGCTCAAATGTAGCACCTGGCTTGACAGCGATAAATACGCGACGGAAGAGAAGTGCCACAGAATCTGACAAAAACAAACTTGTGTTACGCATCGCGAGGCAGGACCCGGTGCCCCACTACCGCACTACCGCACTAGCTGCTCGAATTATAAGTGGACGGTCGGATGCGTAGATGTATGAATAGGGGCCAAATATGAATGCTGGATCGGGGGAAGGGGACCGAAACAAACACACCGAGCAGGAAGTTTGACAAACGCCGTCCGCCGTCCGAATAACCAACACTGCAGAAACAACAAGTTTACTCTAGATTGGAGCTGTAGGCTAACGCTCAGCAGCTCTGACTTATTTGTCGAAACGCATCCGAGCATGCCAATCATGTTTGAATTTGTGCCGAAGATAAAGTTTGGCGTGGCCTGTGGCCTTTCGCCCCGCGCATTACTACCCTTACACAACGGTGCCTCGCTAAGCTTTACGTGAAGCCTGGTCCGGGCGCTCATTTCAGAGTGGGGTCAGAGAGGGGCTTTTCTTGTTGTTCCACAAATTGGGCTTGGTAAAGTGGTTCATGACATTTAATCTCTATTCCTTTTGTTCAACAGGATGCGAAGTTCGTGATTTGCTGCCGTTTGTCGCGCTATGAATTGATGGTACGTCATGCCTGTAGGCGAGCTAACATGGCATCAGGGACGAGGGCCCTTCATAGAAAAACCAAAACCCATTTTCTGAGGCAATCCAACCCAAAACCGAATGAATAATAATTTAGAAAAAAAAAACGGTAAAAAGTTCAGGGAAAGCGTTTGGCGTGTCTTCGTGATCCCACTTGAGAAAAGAAATGTATAGTGCTATAACCGTGCCCGGCGCATATAGTCTGAAGGCGCAGGATGGGAGGGGGTGGAGCGGGGGAAAGGAATGGCATAGGGAATAAATGAATTGGAGGGGCCTAGGCACGGGTTCTATTGTCGGTAACTAGCACAAGTCAGATCACACTTTGATGGAATAAAGTGGAATATAATTCACACTAATCCGAAGTATTTTCTTTTACTCCAAGGCGGAGATATCCTCGTACAGGTTTTCTGGTAGCTGCGGACACCTCAGACAACTGCACACCTGAAGTGTACACTTCAAGTGCATAGTTACTGTACATTTCTTTTTTCAGTGCCTCATAGAGAAGCGTAGTTGTCGCTGGTTTAGCTCTCCGCCGAACTCGGCGACGCCTCGCCGGCTACTGTTGTGTATTCGACGAGGGAGATGGGGTGATGATGTAGGCCGCCCCTTCCTCATTGAACTTCGCCAGTAAAAATATTCGACCCACATTTGTGACCCACATTAGAACCCTTGCCTCAGCCCCCCTTACCCCATTCATTCTTCATGCCCTTCTATTCCCGCCCGCTCCACCCCTCTCGTCCCGCCCCTTCAGAGTCTATGCGCTGGGCATGGTTAGGAGTCCCTTGCTCTCCCTCCTTCCGCCTCCATGCCCCGCCCCCCTCCCCCCATCCTCGAGCCCAGAGTTCTCATTTCCACCAAATCCTTCAGATCCCAATGTGGCGGCATGGCAGCAGTATCGCTGGTCGGGAGGGGCTGTCTGGTCTGGAGCTTACAGCTGTACCGTTTCACCAATCATCTTCTGAGAACTTTGCCCTAAATTACAAGTTCCCCTCTCGAGCCCCTCTTCACCTAATTGTTCCCCACGCTGCGTGGTGCCTGCGGATGGTTTTGTGGCGCGGATAACGAGTTCCAGTCGACAGCCCGGGTGCGAATATGAGTCCCGTCAAGTTGAAGCGACGGTTCTGTTCAGGATCGCGATCAGTATATCGATGAGAAAGTAATTGGTGCACTGCTGGAAAGAATCACAAAAAATACAATCAAATATTTTAAATTATTTTCACAATCGCATTGTCGGCAAATATTGTACCTTCCCCGCCTCCCTCGCTCTTGGTACAATACGTATTGTACCAGAAATCGTATGACCTACAAAACTGAATTGTAAATTGTTTCCAAAGAGTACAATATTTTTTGCAGTGTGTGAATGTGGGGCATAGAGACTGATCTGGTGTAATCTTTCACACTGTTTTTTTAATGTTCATAGGCATACACGTACACCACTTACTGATGCAGAACCGTCAGATGGCTCAATCTAGAGCCTTAGAAGATCCCATCGATTATAATTCTCAGAGTGTTCAACCACATACGTTTTTCGCAATCTTCCTGTGTGCTGATGACCTCTCAAGGGAAGAAACAATTATTAAAATGTTCGTTGATTCAAGAGTGACACACTGTAACACTGCAACACTGAAATTTCAGAATGGTTTTTGTAGCAGTGAAAATTGTTGGCACTGAATTTTTTCGTTTTTACGCGGTAGACGGGACGAGAGGCGGGAATTTGGTAGAAGGGGGGGGGGGGGGGGGGGGGGGGGGGGGGGGGGGGGGGGGGGGGGGGGGGCATGAGCGCACCTTCCAGCCATATTGTTTTTTACTCCATTCCGTAAATATTCAAAGCACTCCCCTGTGGGGGTCACCTGTGGGAGTTACCTGTGGGAGCCCTATGGGCCTCAGAACAGCTCGGCGCTCCCAGAGATGTTTTTCTACCACTGCGTCTCTGCAGGAGTCATTGTTAAAACTTTACAAAGGATTTGTAGCATACGTAATACGTACGAAGCATTGTTCTTTGGTCTACGAAACAAATCCTATGTTTTACGAAGGAAATACTACTGTCTTACGTAGAAAATTCTTCGTAAGCCTACATATGCTGAAAATCCCACGTAATACGAAGGAAATTCTTCTTAAGACGATGATATCCTACAGAAGGTTTTAAGTGACGACTTACAGAATTTTATGCCACCACCTATAACTTTGTTGTTGTTCTTTCTCATTGTCTGTGAGGAGTATAGGTTTTCAACATAATCTTCTAGAGCGGTTAGAGAATATTCCACTAAATGTAAGAGTGTTATGTGGATCTTTGGTTATTTCGGTCTGTCGTATACAAATTTTGTCGTCTGCCAGAAAAACAAAACGCTTTGTAGAACTACAGCTCGTTTCTTTGTCTTCATCATTAGTTCGCGTGCTGTGACTTTTAACTTTCGGTTATAAGGATGGGATGCACCGAATCACAGTGCAATGAAGCTTACGTGGTTGTACTGAACTCTAAAACTTGTATAGCGCACTCCTATCTTATAAAGCATACACTACGAAGAAATTTCAATAGGTCTGTAATAATGATTGCTGCCATGCACTTGTAGTGTATCTGAGTGTATGAACACATTTCGAAACTCGTTAATGAGGAAGAAAGAGTGAACTGTCGTACTAGCGAAATTATAGACCACGAATTTCAGGTGCGGTTGAAAATTTTTATTCGTCGTATTTGGCTGGTCTGCTCCTTTCTGAAGAGAGTGGAGTGCAGGCATATGGAGCGTGGGTGGGGAACGGCCTCTTTGTTTTCGCAGTAAGCGAAGGGGTAGGGAGGGTATAGATGCTCGACGGCTTGCGCTCGATATTATTGTGGCTCTCTGAATGGTTCCAATGTTTCCAGGTGCCAGGAGAGCTATCCTTTGTAAGACACGGGCAAGAGTAAATATGACGGCAGGAAATACGTTGCGGGAAGCGGAGTTTCATGTCAGAGGAGAGTGACCTGTGAATAGCTATTTCAATTTTCTTTTTCCTCTCTCTGTTTTAGGAAAGAGGAAGAGCTCCGCTTCAATGGATTCCTGACGGCCTCTCGCTTAAGAGTAAGTTTATTAAATTATTACAACTTTAGGATTGCCACGCGTCATGGACAACCCGAAAAACCTTGAAATATTCTGGGACTTCATTCGCTGTAAGAGAAAAATTGGAAAACCTGGAACGTTGGAGAGATTTTGTGAGATCCCGTCCGTGTCCGCGAACTTTTGATAAATTCATAGACGAGATAGAAAGCGCGTGACCGATTTTTTCACAACCTTGATTCTTTTCGTGTTGTGTTGTGAATCACGAAGCTCAAATGGGAATGAAAAACAGTACTCATCTTTCACGCTCTTCGCTGTGGTGCCGATATAATTCAGCTAATATTTTAAAATGCGGGCTTGTACATCGGCAAATTGTCTTGAAAAACTTGTATTTCCTCGACGTTTATCGGTTTGTAGGCTAAAAACGGTCGGTTATTTTCAGCGAATCTGGGAAATTGGATATAGATATCCTGAAACGTGTGAAGGGCATTTTGAAATGGAAAAAGGGTGTCATACCGTGAACTTTGTGGAAGATACAATTTCAAAAACTGACTTCATAGTTCGGAAAAATAATTAAAATTTGGTATATTTATCAGAAGAGGCGTATGCAAGTCTTACGCAACCTGGTCATAACTTCTGGACAATCTAAACGAAAAGTTGAGTTGCTGCGGCTCGCAGTGAAACTGATACCTTTAAGTAAAAGTCAACTAGTTCGTAAAAGCCAGAATGAAACACAGGTAGTCCCTCATAGGATAGGTAATATTTCATTCTGGTGTTATCAAACGCTGCCTTCCTGGGCCAATCATATATCCCGCCGTTTCGAGCACAGAGCAAGCACGGCAATACGGAGAACTCTCGAATGTCAGGGGACGTTGTCGTGAAACAGACATTATTGTCCTCTATCAAACATTGGATATGATGATGCAACCATCCCTCGGCCCCGCCATGACCTTCGCTATGAGCCCTACCAATATCCCGGCCAAAATCCCCGGTAGGAGACCCACGTGTGCCCCGCCACGAGCCCGCTATGAGCCCCACCATGAGCTCCCTACGAGCTCGATATGAGCCCCGCCATGAGTTCGGTATTAGCTGCTAACTATGAGTTTGCTACGAGCCCCGTTATGAGCCCCACCATGAGCTCCCTGTGAGCCCCGCAATGAGCTGATCGCTTTCATCTTGCTATGAGCCCCGCCATGAGCTCGCTATAAGTCCCGCTACACTCTCAGACCACCATGAACATTTTCACAATATCTATTGTCAAACTTGTGCAACAATAGAATTATAAACAATTTTGTTCATACGTTATTAAAGTTTTTTTCAGGGTAATGAACAAATCTGTTCATTGCCGACAATTTTGTCTGATTCTAATTCTAATTTTGCACAAATTCGTTTATGCGTTATCCGAACAAAAAATTTCATAAGGTCTGAGAGTGTATTAGTTGCTTGCTGAGCTGCTCGCTATGAGCACGCTATGAGCACAACCATGAGCCCCACCACGAGCCCCACCATGAGCCTTCTATACCAGCTAGCTACGAACCCCGCTTTGAGCCTCGCTATGAGCTCGCCATGAGCCCCTTACACGGCGAGCGGACGTCTCGGTTTTGGATGCGCCGTCTTTATCCGTCTCCCAAAGTGAGAAAAGCGCACCCCCGAAATCGAGAAGTAGTGTCATTGGTTTCCGAGACTTTCGTTTACCGTCTATGAGATCCGTCATGAGCCCCGCCAAGAAGCCCGGTGAGCTCAGCCTCGAGCCCCGCCGGGCCTGGCCGGTCGGACGAACGACACGACAGGAAATGAATCCCCCGGCCGGCCGATTGTCTCGTCTCTGTGCGCCGCGCCGCCCCAAACAAATTCGTCCCTCATCCTTTTATCCCTGCAGTCTGCGCGGCACGAGGCAGCTCGGCGATCGATCAGTGGAGGAGCTGTGATCCGGAGGATGCGTCTCCGCGCACGGAAAAAAACTCATCAAAAACCAGTTTTTAGTGGAAAACAAGGGAAAGAATAAGAAACAAATTGTAAGAGTTGTTTTTATTTGGAGGTAATTTTGAGACGTATAGTGCTTCAAAACGCGTTTCGTACTTCGTGATCATTAAAAATGGGTTTCAAACGCTCGGTTTCAAAGTGGCACCTTATTTATTTGTATCCTTGGTTTCTGAGTTTGGTCGCCCCGAATCTAGGTTTTGGTCTTCACGAGCTTTCCTTTGCGTGGCATGGGCTTGCATGGCATGGCGTGGCATGGCGAGCGCGATGCAGGTGCCACGTATCCGAAACCGCTTCCTCTCCGAACAAATCTCAATGACAGTCGCAGTCCCGGCCCCGATGTGACTTGTCGCATGGCTGTTTCTTTCGACCTATGGAAGCGACGCAGTCTGTGAGCATGTTGACGTAAATTTCTAATGACTAAAACTAATGTCCCTTGCAATGCTATGAATCACCCGCAACTCCACAGTTATGGCCTTGCGACCCGTGCAGAAGGCTAATGCACTCTTTACCTTCAGGGACAGTCAGCTCGGACTGGCTCGACTCGCGGACAGCTTGGCTCGGCTCGGCTCGGCTCGGCTCGGCTCGGCTCGGCTCGGCTCGGCTCGGCCTGGCTCGGCTCGGCCCGGCTCGACCTCTCAATCTTTTCCCGCGGTGCCCTCCCCACCAGCAGCCCACGCCAATTCTCGGCTATTATCGTAGCGCTCCTCTTGGGGAAAGGCGGGAGGGAACTATGCGCGTCACCCGCGCCAGTTTGCCCAGAGCCCCCTGCAGACGCGTGTCGTCTTTGTCACTCTTTCTGTCCTCTTCTCTACCTCCTCTTTCCTTGCCCCCCCCCCCCCCCCCCCCCCCCCCCCCGCTCAACCTCTCTTTCCCTCTTTCCACGAGATGGGCACACATGTTAACTGTCGAGGGCTCAATGCGTTTAGCGACGCAAACTTCAAGATCAACACAACTCACCAAATAAGGGGACGGACAAGAATACCGGATATTTCCAGCGGAATGGTTTGTTTGGACTGAAGGACGTACGACGCCGGGACTACATCGTCTTGTTACCCGCCTGTGAGAGCGAGGGTGGGGGTGGTGGTTGGGGTGGGGTTGGGGCGGGGGTGAGGAGCAGGTGGTGGGGGTGGGGTTGACGCGGCGAAGCGACCCTCTTGGCATTCGTACACTTGTTGCATGGGGCTCACAGCGCGCGCTCCACGCTCTGTCTTCCTCTACTCAAACCGTTTCGGTGCTTTTGTAGAGAAAGATTGAATTATCCAGATTAGGAGCACCGCTTCTTGTTGGACGGCTTTACTTCAGTTCCCTCTTTTATTTGATGGACGAGATTTTCGTGAAGGTTTGTTGTTCGTCCAATGAGAGCGAGTCTGACAGTTTACGTCATATCGCCGAAAGTTTGAGGTGTCTAGCTACTGACGGTGCGAACTCAAGATAAGAGTCAAGCATGTATAACTGCATTAGACATTATCATTTGTTAGACATTTATCCACCGCTACCCTTATGTTTGACTTGCGTTGCAGTGCCTTTCCTTTCATGTTCTCCATGAAAATTGGAATTTGCAGCAGTGGGCCAATCTTAGATTACGATCGCCTCCATTTTCTTTTCCTTATGACAGAGTCAGGGTTGAATCATGATGCTCCTCGGTGGGAGGCAGTTCTGGGCGCCTCTTATTGCCGTCCAACAGTGCGTAAGCCGTTTCTCAAGAGGGGGCCAGGCGGTCTTGAGGACGCGCGCCGAGCGCTACGGTCTCGAATTTATCCCTCGCTGCCGCGTAATCCTCGACCAGATGAAGTTTTTGCGTCAGAAAACCTCCGACGAATACAGATTAGCCTCATCATCCCCTGTTGATGATGTCAGGTCGTTTAGACTCCTTTAATCCGGCAGGCCTCTCTCCATGTTGAGAAAAGTGCCGTTGGTGCGGCATGGCCGCTTTCTTGGCTTCCACTGATCGTGACAAGATGCAGGATCAGCTTAGGCATTAAAATTCAAATAAATATAAAAACACTTTTGAAATCTTCACTTGATTGATACAACGGTATTTTTTTAATAAGTATGGCCATAGAAAATCACTCCTATCTTCTTTTTTTTCATTTGTAGGTGGCACTTTTGTTCATGCTTTGGAAAATATTAGTTATTTCAGTCACTTGGCCTTAAAATTGAGAAACCATTCTGGATTTGAAACATTAAAATATGGTAACATTAACGTTATTCTGTAAACGGTAACTTAACTACTGGTTCTAAAGCGTTAGGTTCAGAATATATTTGTAAAAATTAGAAAAAGAAATTTTGGCGCATTCAGCTAAAAACGAATGAAACTCGTGCTTTGCAGGCGGTTGGCATGCGGCAGGTAGCGGCGAGGGTGCCGCGCGGCGTGAAGCGGTACCCGCGCTCGTCCTGGTGGTTCGACCTGCTGCTGCTGGCCATCGCCTGCTGCTCGGCCTTGGACGCCAACTGGACGGAGCCTCTGGAGCCTCTGAACGCCACCTCGCCGCTGGAGGAGGCGTACTGGAACTCGTCGGCTGACTCGTGGTCCACGACGGAGGCTGCGGATGATGTGCAGCCAAGCCAGGACCCCGGCCAAGCAACGGGCGGCAGCTTCGCCAGCGTCGTGTTCGCCGACAAGGCGGCCCGCCGCGGCAAGGACGTGATGCTGCTGCTGCGGGAGCGGCTGCGGCGCGGTGAGGGGGCGGCCGACGAGCAGCTGCAGCTGCAGGTGCAGGACCACACCGCGCAGCTGCAGGTGCAGGACCACACCGCGCAGCTGCAGGTGCAAGACCACACCGCGCAGCTGCAGGTCCAGGACAACACCGCGCAGCTGCAGGTGCAGGAGCACACCGCGCATCTGCAGGGCCGCACCGCGCCGCTGACGGACGAGCAGGCGCGGCCCCGGTGGCACTGGCAGGGCCAGTGGCAGGGCCAGTGGCAGGGCCAGGGCGACGAGGTGCAGCCGGTCCCGCCGCACCTAGACGACGACGATCACTACGTGAACGGCACCCTGCACGGCTGGCCCATGAAGCTGGCCGCCGTGGTGGAGGGCGACCTTGTGCTGGGCGGGCTCATGATGGTGCACGAGCGAGAGGACCGCATCACCTGCGGACCGATCATGCCCCAGGTGAGAATCGTTCAGGCAACCGGTGCTTTGTTGCCTTTTTCGTTGCCGCAGGTTGGTTAGAAAAAGCAAAGAGTAAAAAATAAAAATTACCAAGATTAATGTTTTTGGAGTCAGTATATGAACTCGCGACGACTAACTTACGTGGGTAGGTTGATCAGTTGAAGATGATTGGCTCATTCCGGCAATTGACGTCACGGGTTCTAGTACGGGCTCCTGCGGGATATTTTTTCTTACGCTGGGCGTGTATTTTGGCCCGACCTCGGCCCCCATTTTAAGTCTTTTGGGTTGAGCCAACTTAAACTTTAACTTAAACTTAATTTTGTTTCTTAGCCTTGTTCTTGAACAGCGAAGCCCAGCGGGAACGCGCGTAGACACGAGCCGTGTTTTCTCGCAGTCGCCGAGTAGCAGAGCAGTCCCCTCCATTGCCGCCAACCTTAAATGAAAAATGTCCGCCCAGGTGTAAAACCTAGCTGTGTTTTTTTCCACCTGGGAAATACTTTCCACCCAGAGAAAACACACCTTGGAAATCCAGGTGTGATTCTT
>CABIKL010003652.1:0-10649 GCA_902196195.1 Aptinothrips rufus | reverse complement strand
GTGTCAAAAAGGGCCTTATTGTGTTTTACGTAATTTATGGACGACCCCTAGCGCCAGCTCTTGACGGCGTCCTGTTGTTGCAGTGGTACGTGGTGTGTTCGCTGGGGCTGCCCAACGTCGGCCTGGTCTTCCTGAGCATGGGGCTGCTGCAGTCCGTCGCGGCCTGCACCCTGAGCATGCTGCTGCAGCACATCAGGCGCTACATCGTCATCGGTACGGATGGTCGAGTCAGATCAAATGATCGAAGATTTTGAATCAAATTTTTCAAGCACTTTGGTTTGAGTTATATCAAACCAAGTAAATTTCAATGCGGGGCCAAAGGGCACCAAAGGCGATTTTCTTTCTAAAATACGATTTTGAAGCTGCTGTGATTCGGAATTTCGAATTATTCGGCCCGTAACCATGGCAGTTTGATTCGATTCGAGTCTATTTCAGACTATGTGCACGCCTATGTATCCCCTGGAGTTCATATTGTTGTTGTTGTTGTTGCTGCTGCAGGCGTGGGCTTCACGTTCCACACGTGCCTCATCCTGGTGCTGCTCATCTGGCTCCCCTCCGCCGAGGACGCGGCTCTGTTCTACGTCATCTCGGCGGCGTGGGGCGTGTGCAACGCCATCTGGGAGACGCTCAGCTTCTGTGAGTGAGAGAGAAGTCACGGCACTCGTATAAAGTCTGATACAAAGTCGCCAAAAAGGAAATGGTTCGCCCGCACGGAAGAGTCAAAACCCAGACTCTAGGGCAACCCAACTCAGAAACCAAGGGTAAAATGAAAATGCATCGATTTGAAGGTCACTTCGATACCTATGTCAAAACATGTTCTTTTTTTAGCATCCTGATTTTTCAAAAAGGTCTCCAAACGACCTCGAAAACCAATTTTTTTTATTGTTTTTAATCCTTGGTTTCTGGGTTTGGTGTGCTCCGGAATCTAGATTCTGATTTTTCTGTGTGTAAACCGCGTTCGAGGCACACCTCCTCCGCACGTGCTGTGACACCCAGTGTGCTGCTTTCTAACCGGGGCGGTGTGTTTCCTGCCCTGCTGCCGCAGCGCTGCTGGTCCGCGTGTACCCGGACACCTGGCAGGCCCCGGTGTCCCAGAGCTACATGTGGCGCTTCATGGGGCTGTCTCTGTCCTTCCTCATGCACGCCTCGATCTGCAACTCCTTCAAGCTGTACGCGCTCTTCGTCGCCCTCGTGCTCGCCGTCATGCCCTACGCCTGGCTCGAGGTAGGTCCTGTCGCTGCCGTCGACACTCCGCGCTCTGGATGGACACTTCACTCTATTTCGAAGTGTAGTGATTACCGTAGAAGTTTGCTGGTAAAAATTTGACTTGTACTTTTTTTTAGCAATTTTCTTCTTACCGTTAAAAATAATGGTAATTCCAGTCATTTGATTACAAATTTCTAGATTAAAAACAAAGATAATTGCGGCAATAAACACTGTCTTGAAATTAGCATAAAAACGTTATGGTGAATTACCGGTATTCCAAAAACAGTTTTTATACTCCGTGTTTTTTCTGCGATAGTGTTCGATGTACAGGATTGGGAATAGGAATTTGAATAGGGGTACATGACTGCAGCTGCTTCTGACTTTGGACAGCACTTCGACTTGAGACCGTGGAGTGGGTTCAGCGTGGACGCCTGTTGCTGAGTGTTTCACCCTCTGTCCGCAGTACCGCCTGGACCAGCGGCGCCGCTCGAAGCACTCCTCGTCGTCCTTGTGACCCGAGCCCGGGGCGCTGTTCTGAAGACGACGCTCCAGGCGGCCCACCGCGACCAGCTGCAGCAGCGGCACGGCCCTGCAGCTGCAGCTGCCTCGCCTGCACCGCCTGCACCGCCTGCCGGGCCTGGGCGGGCCGCGCTGTCCGCCGCGCCGCGCGGCGCGCGAGCCGTGCCTGGGACAGCAGCAGCCCGAGGGACAGCAGCCCGCCACTGGACCGCAGGCCGCCAAGGAGGAGGCGGTCCCCGGCTCAGCCAACGGTCACGTGCAGACTGAGACTGTGCTCGACCCCAGCCGCCTGGAGGACGACCCCCGTAGGACAGCGCCCCGCCCTGCACCTGCACCTGCAGCTGCTAATCCCACAGCTGTCACAGCTGCGGCTGCCTCCGAGCACAAGGGACAGCCCGCTCCAACGCCAGCGAGCGGCGAGGTAATGCCACCCGGCGAGGCTGCAGCCGTCCCGGGTGGACAGCCCCTCCGTGAGGACACGGAGGGGACAGCGGCAGCGCTGAGTGATGAGGATGTCGAATCAAAAGCGAAGAACCGGTCTGGTTCCTCTTCAGCGTGATCTGAAGAGAAATCCCCCAACGAATCAAAAAGCGGAACTGATTAAAGTGTGAAGAAATGAAAGTGCTGTGTTAGTTAACCTAAGTGTGGCATGAAGTGTTGTTGTTGTTTTTGTTGTCACATCTCCTTGCGCTTAGTTTCTTGACTTCCCGTAGAATTTGCGAATGAGGAGTGGCAAGTAAAATTACGTATAGTGCTGTGAGCGAAACCCAAGATTGTCTTGCTAACATCAAACTTTCTTCTCGAGAACAAAGTTTCAGTCTCTGTATAAAGATCACGTAATATCATGGGTAAAGTATTTAAAGAAATGATATTATTTTGTCGTACAAAATCCTGTAAATTAGAGTTTCATCCTGAAAAGTGTCTTATTTTCTATGTTCAGTGACTTGGAGTAATGATTTTTTGTTGACTTAGTTAGACCGCGAAGCTCAAGGTGCTATTAAACTCACCCTATTAACCCACAAGTGGACGCAGTTTTGTTTCTGAAATCAGATAAAGGTACTCTCAACAGGCCCTGTCCTGGAGTGTCCCGTCGTCTCTCGTCAGCTCGAAAATTTTAGATCTCTTTCTGTTATTTTGTGACCTAGTTGAGGATTTTTACTTCGAAACTACCAGCCACGAGTTGGTCATTGAATGAACGGCATGCTGCATTTGAATCGGGCGCGTCATCCTTCCAGGGAGGAATAAGATTAGTTTCGACGTCGAAACGATGCTTAAAAGATATTAAAACCGCCAAATCAGTATTGATTCGAAGTCGCTTCTCTCTGGGTCTTCACGTAAGTTCCGTCCCTTGAACGAAGACTCTCATTAAAATCCCTAGTGTGCCGTACCGTACGGATTACTGCAACGAATGGAGTGTTTGCAAGTAGCGTCCAAGCACCAAGACACGATAAATATTAGGAACCTTCTATTTCTATGACATTGCTCTCCAGGCTCTACTGTATTATTGCTGAATTGTAACCTACAGCTTGATGTTTCAATTTCTTTCGTACCCTATTTCTATTTCAACTGTCCTGTGTACGTGTTCTATGTTGTGATATTTTCTACTTTTTTCAGGGTCGTGATATTTGGTACATAATTTATTTTAATGACCCGTGTTATTCGCTTAGTCAGGACCAGAACATGTAGTATTGTGATTGTGATTTCTCGTAGGCTTCATCTTCTGTGAATAAGGCTGGAGCACCTGTCGTGCAGGGTGACACTGAATGACTTAGTTTTTAACGACTAGGTTTGAGTGATATATGTACACCTTTCTAGATAAATGGCCCACAGAATCGCATAGAGAGACGTTATTCTCATAAAATGTGCCAATGTGCTAGTTGTAATTATAAAAGACATGTATAGGAGGGTTCAAAATTTTCAGTTCGGTGTGAATGATGAGGAACACAAAGCAAAAACTTGTCAACGATGTCTAGAGAAAAAGTGTTTCTGAAACCATCCATCTTGATGGGATTTGCTACCTCTGCTGTTAAGAACGTGCAGTTATTTTGGTAAAACAGAACATATCATTGATACATATTTGTCAGAAAAACTGCGAAGTGTTGCATTTGAACATATTAAAATCCTCTCATTAGTTGTTTACTTTTGTATTGTACGGTCGCGTCCTATGACGAGACCTTAGTCGTGATGTTTAAACGAAACATTCCAGTGCCCTGTGGTTAAGTTTATATGTGAATGTGAGCATCAAAATTGTGAAATAAACCCGTTTCATAGTACGAAAGTTTTAATTTTGTTTGATTCCAATTTGCAGAGAAAATAATTTAAATACCCGACGGACAGACAGACAGACAGTTGGCGGTGATTTAGTGACGGGGCTCCCCGTCAGAGGAAGCCCATGCTCACCAGGTCCTCGACGAGGTCCTGCACTTTGCGGGCCGCCTCCTCCGAGGAGGTGCGCGGGGTGAAGAGCGTGTCCTTCTGTTCCAGCCGCAGCCCCGTGTCCAGGTCGCGGATGTCCTCGGGCTCGGCCTGCATGAGGGGGATGGCGACCACGCCGACGCCGAGGCTGAACTTGGCGCGGGTGGCGATCTGGCGCTGCATGCGGTGCGCGGGGAAGGCGGGGCAGCCCAGCGCGCGCTGCCAGGCCTGCAGCAGCTGCAGGTACTCGTCGAGCAGGGGGCGCCAGTGCTCGGCGCGCACGGACCGCTCCGTGCACATGAGCAGCGCGTAGCAGACGTCCACGGCCGGCGGGCAGTACCGCGTGCACTGGAAGTCGATCATGTTGACGGCCAGGGGCGTCCCCGCCTGCAGCACCAATAGACATGTGAGAGGGAGTACAAACGACGTGCTATGACTTCTTCATAAGTTCGAAACCACGCACCTTAAAAAAAAAAAATACCAGTTTTGAGGAGCCCTTTCCGAGAAACGGGGGTAAAGTAACACCAGTTTCAAAAATGTTGGGGCTTGTTTTGCTTGTTTTCTAGAAATCCATTTTATAGTGTCCTGATCATTTTGGTATAGGTATTAAAATGACCACCAAAAATTCTGAAATGGTGTTACTTCTCTGTTTCTCGAAAAGTGCTCCCGCAATTTTTTTTCCGTTTGGGAAACATGAGCATACACGACAGCGATGTGGAGCTCCCGCCACGTCCCCAAGGCGGGCTGAATGTGCACTGCAAGCGCAGCAGTCCACGAGGGTGCCGAACAGGCATAGCCACCCTACCACACGACGCCCTCCAGACTAGCGCGCTGCAACGCGCTGCAGAGAGCGCCTCACCGGTAGGCCCGCCCGTCACACAGACGTGTCGGGCTGGCTTGCCTATCCAATCTTTCGCAGGCGTTCCGCCAGTCCGGACAGAGCGGAGGAGTGGCCGACAGAGAAATTGAGGTGGTCCGGAAGAGTCAGGGAAATGTCGTGCAATTTGACGTCATGTCAGGGAAAGTTCTGACCGGCAGCACCCAATGCGCCACCTTGTGTACAGATCTCTGTGGCAGAGTGGTAGAGTGCTCGGATCTGACGCCGGAGGATGACGGTACGAATCCCGCCCTGTCGATATTTTTCAACTCCTCTCCTCTCTTCGTCCGCCAGTCATTCAAGGGCATAAAAATCATCCTACATCTTCGCTCATCACTTAGTCAAGCCCGCAAAGGCGCGGACAGGTGTCGAGTGTCCGTTGTACTTGGGTGAAACGAACCGCCTGGCGGCGCGGGGGTTCGAATACCGGGGAAACGTCGAATCTGGCTTTAACAGTATGAGTGCTGATCGGGAATCCCTTTGGGACCTCAATTGGCAGAACTGGTTGCCGCCAGCTCGGAGGGGGAGTCGCTACGGGTGGCCCTCTTTCTGCTAATTTTTGTTGTTGATTATTTTGTAACGATGCACTGTACGTCTATAAATTGAAAACCCGTGATCTTGTTTCAATCCTGCAGCACCTCAATCTCAAAAGAACGCTCTGACTGTCCCCTTCCGTACCTGGGAGTATCTGAACATGAGGTTGTTGGTCCAGCAGTCGCCATGGCCGAGTACATTCCCTCCCTCGGGGTCGGCTTTGACGACCTCCGACATCTCATCTTCGTAGTTGTCGATAAACGTCTTCGCTTTCTCATACTCGACACTACCCTTCGGGAAGCGTCTTTCGATAAGATCTGAACAAGAATGAAGAAGATCAGCACCCGAATTCTGAGTTACCATGCACAGAAAAACCGAAAACCCAGAATCTGGGGCAACTCAACCCCGAAACTAAGGTTAAAACAAATATTTTTGGAGGTGATTTTGAGACCTACCCTAAAACACGTTTTGAAGCTTCCTGATCATTTTCCAACAAGTCTTAAAATCACCTCCAAAAAATTATTTTTTTTACCCTTGGTTTCTGGGTTGAGTTGCTCCAGATTCTGGGGTTTGGTTCTTCTGTGTGTCCAATATCTGAACACGTGATTTGGTGCTGAGTGAAGGGATCACTAACCGAGGGACTTGACGGCGGCCGGCTTGAAGAAGTCCCAGACGCGCGAGCCGGGGAAGTAGAGGTTCTCGGCGAGGCCGGCCCGCAGCGCCTGGAAGCGGCGCGGGTGTCGCAGCTCGAGGGCGAGGGACGCGGCGTGGAGGCGGGCGAGGGTGCGCACCACGAGCCTGCAGTGCTCCGCGTCCAGGCCCCGCCGCCTGTCCGGCATCGAGTAGCCCGCCGCGGCCAGGTCCTCCAGGACCAGCGCCTCCTCGCCGCGCACCTCCAGCAGCACGCCGTAGCACCTGTAGCACCACGTACAGTCATCCTGTGATCACTGTAGGAACTACGTGACCTTCCGTCGATTTTGAACTTATTTAGTAGAAGCCTGCAGTTGACGTTTTTGGAAATTATTGCTAAGTAAAGAGCATTGGTGAGAATTTCTAAATTTGTTATTTAAGTAACGCTTTGAAAGCTACTTACGAGATTAAGTTCGTTGCAGCTTATCAACATAATTCCTAAGTATTAGGTTTTAAAAGTAGAAGTAACTTACAAGAAGTAAGTATCAGGCTCGGGTGTGGACTTCAATCACTCAGCTGTTCGTCTCCCTGCTCGCTCTGACCTTTGACCCCGGCCTCTCACCTGGGCCGCAGCGGCGTGGCGGGCGCCGGAGGGTCGTTGACGTTGGCGAGGAGCCTCTCCAGCTCGGGGAGCAGCTCGCCGTAGACGAGGGCCTCGGTGCGGTACAGGTCGGGGGCCCGGGTGCTGGCCCTGGCCGCCAGCACGGCCTTGAGGACGAGCTGCAGGCGGCGCGCGGCCCCCTCCTCCGACACCTCCACACGCAGCACTTGCCCGCTGTAGTTGTCACCGGCACCGCAGCACGGCGTCACGTGGAACCTGCGACTGAACAGATGATGAGCCTTTCCTTTGGCGCTGCTCGTCGCGACTATACTTCGTACCCGAGAGACTCTCGCTTTTACGTGACCATACTCCACGCGCTGCCGCTCCCACTCCTCCTGAACGAACGAGAGCACTCGTGTGTGTCGAGAATCTCCCGTCCCGGCGCCCGCGATTAATTCATCGTAAAGCAAAGTATTGAGATCTGACTTTTGTCGAATCTGAACGTAGGACATGTCGGATTATGTCGGTCAAAATCCAAAATAGTTGTTAATTCTCAGGCGGGAGTTCTCTGCTCAAGGCTGCCTCATGTTGAATTTTGAACGTAATAATCTACTATTACGGATGAAAACAAAAAGAAAAAGGACCCTTTTAATCGCTTTCATCTTTTTCGTTTGTGAAACGGCTTCGCGCTGGTAGAGAAATAAATTGAAAGCTGCTGCTCACAAAGTCTCACGCATGCTTACCGAGGATGTTGGAAGCCTTGTTGCTTCACGACGTGATGCAGGAGGCGCTGGAGGTGTGGGGCTAGGTCAAGGTTCATCGAGGCCGTGGGGGCCGTCGGGGCCGCGGGGGCCTCGGGGGTGGGCTGCTCTAGAAGATCACCGACAGTTCGCAGAGACATTACTGTGCAGCGAGAAGTCAGCTGCCGCCACCTGTCGGCTTGGGGTCCGTCTCTCTCTCTCTCTCTCTCTCTCTCTCTCTCTCTCTCTCTCTCTCTCTCCGACACACTCACACACACACCGGCTGGGCTAGCAGGTTAGGCGCGATGCAGATCAGCAATGCGACAATAACTGTTGAACAAACCCGCCTGGTGCTTGAGTGCGAATGTCGCTAGCGAGTAGCGAGACCCGGGCCCCGGGTGGCCCGGGGCTGTGCTAACAAACAGGGCAAAGCAAGCAGACTGACGCGACGGCAGGTATCACGCGGGTATGAGATATTGGTACCAGTGAGGGCTTTGAGGATGTGAACTCGTCCGGAAGGAAAAAAATCAACGTTATCAGTACCCACTCTCTTTATCTTTTATTGATTCAGCCTACGCCATGTTCTCGAAAGTAGTTTACGAGGCGGAGAAAGTGAAATTTCTTGGGTTTGCATTTCTTACGATAAATGATTTGCCAACTGTTGCAAGAAAAACTGAATCGCACAACGGGCACCAAGCAAGTCATCGTTCAGGACCTCTGTTCTCTCTGTTGGTATGTAAAACTGGAAAGCGAAGCGCACTCCCATCTTGCTGGCCCACAAGACGGAGGTGCCGGTAAGTTTACCTGCAACAAGTGACGAATGTTTGTGACATTCCAGAGCTCGATGACTTTCAATCCGTCATCCTGGGCCGAGCTTTGATTAGAAGTACTTACTTTCTTTTATGGCCGAGACCTGTATTGAGGGACAGCCCGCTTCCAGCAACGCTTCTTCATCGATACCCAGGCTGGACTTGGGATCGAAGCCCGGCAGGAAAGCCATTCGGGGGCCACCCTCGGGGCCACCCCAGCCCCAGTGCCAGTCAGGCTAATGTACGCGAGGGGAGGGTCGCCAAAGCTCTTCATCCACTTCATCAGCATTTGGGTCTCCCGCTCCGATCCCAGGTATGGCCCTTCATACTCGGCGCTGCTCGGATCATCCAAAGACTTGTCACGAGAAACGTTCTCCCACCCTAAGAACGACAAGAAACAGGGACCGAATTACAGAACACTCAGGTCAGGTCAGGTCAGGTTAGGTTATATTATGTTAGGTTAGGTTAGGTAAAGGAGAAAGGAGTAAGTCTACTTTTTTTGTCGGCACTTGGACGCGTGTGGTTCTTTTTATCAGTGGTTTTATCAGCGGGTCCATCTGCCGTGGACAGATGTCGATCGCCTGTCGTGTGGCTTTTGATTGGCTGCTGCCATCAAGCGATTGATTGGCCTCTGCTTACCGGTGTGAGGAAAGTTGCGCTGTAGGTTTACTCCAAAATATCCGTAATCGTACTTCGCCCGATTCTTCCTCCATGTTTTTTTGCATTTGCATCCTCCCTGTGATCAAAAGCTGAATTAGATCTCGTTCAGTTGAAATGCCACGAGGGACTGTAGCGCGCAGATTTATTACCTTATTGCGTGCGAAGTCGTATCCGTCCGGGTTCACTATGGGGTATACATTCCACTTAAATTGCTGGGCTGTATCTAGGAAGCTCTGATCGGTATCCGCGGTGTCTACCAAGGATCGTAGGACGAAAAGGGCCACCTCTGGCGACATCCAGTCACTCGGATCAGACCCTATATGGCAGGGAATAAAAGTGCAATCAAATGAATGTGCACTGAAAAAAACCAAAAGTGTTCTTGCATACTTTTAAAAAGTACAGTAGGGGTTATACTTCTGTAGAAGAGTAGTTTGCGTAGAATAGCCATAAGAGAAGGAAAGCAAAAGGGTATTTGCATACTTTTGCAAAGTGTAAAAGGGGTATACTTCTATAGAAGGGCTTTTGTACACTTTTGTTTTTACAGTTTGAAAAAGGGGAGATTGCTTTACCAGAACGCCCCCATCACCAAGTGAGAACGAGAAGCTCTGATTTGGACGTCGAATCGAAGTCGAAATTAGATTTTATTGCTACATGAAGAGAAATAAAATGCCGTGATAGTAACGAGTTAATTCATTTACATTTCGATTCTCAAACTGAATTTTATTACCTCCTTCAATAACAATGTTTGGTAGCTCCACTTTGGTGTCATTTGCGATTAAACCACAGATAGCTCTCCCCTCCTCCGTGCCGTCTTCAACAGGCGGCGTCGCACAGCAGTCCCAGCCGCCGCGAGCACACATGGAATTCAGCCAGTGATACACCTGACGACACACGACGGTAACATGGGCAGGGAGCGTGTTGATATCGCGGTCGATTCGATAATAAACATACATCAATATGTAGCAAACTGCCTCCAAGTTAGACAGAAAACCCCAGACCAGACCAGATCCAAAACATGCCAAATGATTTTGTACGAGCGTCTCCCACCTTGTCTATGTCCGTGCAGAACTCGTCTAGGCCCTGCGGCGGGCAGTACGGATTGGTACCGGGTGACGGGGCCTCGGGACGAGATGCTCCCAGGACGCCGGCAGCGACCAGCAGCAGCAGCAGGACCAGGGCAGTCATGGCGTCCACCGCGCTCACTGCACTGTACGCCGCGCCGTGGAGCTGAGGCCAGGCACATCGCCCTGAGTCATCCTGAGGGACAGGGGGTGGGGTGCTATCCACCCCTATCGCAGGCGGCTTCAAGAACAACGGCGGCAAACTAGTTTCAGCCAAACAAATAATGGCATTTCTAACAATTTCTGCAATTTTCAGGTATGATAAAGAAAACTAATGAAAACACAATAACAATCATTTTTGTGTACAAATGCCAGTGGTTGAGTTCCCGGCTCGTTGTGTGGGTTTTCGGGCTCCCGTCCTACTGTGTAAAGATGCATAAGCAGCCTGTCGCTGGGAAAAAATAGAAGTGTGGCAAGTGTTCGGCGGCCTAGCAGACGACATTGAAAGACCGGAACACAGGCATGTTGACACAGAGATAGGTCAGTGCGGGAAGGAGCTCATCGAACATTGAGGTGGGGGGGGGGGGGGGGGGGGGG
>CABIKL010003651.1:0-10649 GCA_902196195.1 Aptinothrips rufus | reverse complement strand
AACTCTGTTTAGAGGGAAGGGGAGGGGATGCACTGCTCTGAGAGGACCTGGAGGAGTGTGGGATTCGTTTCGGAAATAGGTACTGGTAGAATGCGGTATTTTTTTAACCAAGAATTAGGTGATATTGGGGACATTATTTTTTGTGGCCATGTATCAGGGGTATGTCTTGGGGCCAGAACTATTGCATTTTGAGTGTAGAAGTCACCCTTTCAGTTTGCAACTACGAACTCTGTGCTCAGCTATGAACTCCGTCCGCCCCTACTTCGTTTTCATCGTGTTTATATCTTACCTGTGGGTCGATTTCGTGGCCACTTAAAAATTGGACTTCCCTCATGGTCTCCTAACACACTACACCCAAAAAAACCGAGATCCCCAGACCTTTTTTTCACGAAGTATCCACATGACAGAATGGGCCTCTACGGTGATAATCACCCATGACCTTGTCTCGCCAAGTCAGGTAATCGTCAAAACCATTCAACATTTCGTATTTTCGAACTCCTCAGATATGCATACCAAAAATAAACGGCTCAATAACTGAATATTTATGAAAGAAAATAGTTAAGACCGAGTTTTGGGTTGAACCGCATAAAGCAACAGTAAAATTTGTTCCTAACCGATTTGCGGTAGTTGCTTTCCATGATCGGTTACAGTAAAGATAGAAGACTCAAGAGAGCATACGACCAAGAAGTCTTGTTAATGCAAACAAAAAGAAACATCAGAAAAATAGTTTAAAATACTGATTTTTTGCTATGTTCATACTCTATATTCGTTTCAATTATGTCAGCAATTGCCTTTTGGCACTTTCAAAACCAAAATGGTGGTATCAAAATTAAAATAAACGTTATGTTGTCATATTTTCAACAAAGAAAAGATTCAAAACACAAAGATAATACTAAAGAAAAAAAAACATGGCTTTATCAGTTCGCCAATTAGCTCGATGAAATTGACAAACTTCATGAATTCAACGAAAATCAATGAACCGGTGACGCACATTACTTTCAAAGCGTGCAATCGACTTAGATGAGGGTATTTTCTCTCTCAATGTGTCGAATTAATTGGATCTGTTTGTAATTATTATTATTATTATTATTATTTTATTATTATTACAATTAATTAATCACATTTTCAGAACAAACGCTACAACGAAACAAAAAAAGGAAACATATCAAACAAACATACTTTTTACACGGCCACTCACACTCAGCTAGTATCACCCATCATAATCAGAGACATTCACACGCCATAGCGAGTATTACTCGAGGGATCAGTCAGTCATGTAATCATGTGTACAAACTTTCTATAATTTTATTCGAAATATTGATATTTTACTTCGTTTTATAAAGAAAATAAAGATTACCGAAGCCATTCAGTACTGCAGCTGTCATAAACAGGCTAATAACACTAAAATTTCAGCTCAATTGCTGATTTTGTTCTTTGTAATTCGATGTAATCAATGTAATCATGTAATGTGTACAAATTAAGGCTGACTGACTTGACCCCTCGGTATTACTCATATACCACGACCAAACTGTTAAGGCAATTTATATTTTGTCTGTACAAAAAATGAATAGTTCGTTAGCATAAATATGTACAATTTAAAAAGAGTGACCGAAAAAAGAAAGACAGCCTTGATCCTACTTTACATGCGTTTACGCAGTTCACATACGGATCGAAAGCGAAAAACGCACAGATATGAGCAGTGCAGCAAATTGGTTAAAAAGCTTTCCAAGCATATTTACACGGATATTTTTATAAGAATTGCTTTTTGACCAAGAAATTGCATTCATAACAGTTTAATTTACAAGTGACTTGCTACAAGATTAAAACCGTTGGCAGTAATACAATGCTCAGGACTCATAAACCAACCAGCAAAACACTATTTCCGGCGTTTGGCAATATTCTGAAAGTTGATCAACTATATTTTCTGTAATGACAAAGCTGCTGCTCGATTCACTGTCTCACAACGACACATTCGGAAACGAAACTCGTTCAGCTGCTTTAGCAGTGTAAGGACTTAGCGTCTAGAAACAACCAGTCGCATCACCCGGCGTCGAGCCAAGGCTGTGGCTGAGTGTCAGTGAGGAGATATTGTTTGTGGCATTTCCATTGCATCACCCGCTGCCACTGGGATACGAGGGAAAGTGCGCGAGAAGTGACTCGAATGACGGTCCACACAGTCCTCCTTTGTGTGGCATAAAGGCAGCTCTGCTCATGTTCATCGCGCTACCACAGTTGAAAGCAGTGAGCCAGGGATGGAAAAAGTATCGAAACGAAACTTTTATTTCGTTTCAATATATCGAAACCATTCAAAAGAGCGTATCGTTTCGAAACGTAGTGAAACGATTCATACAACGAAATTGATAGTTACGATATCGAAACGAAACGGAACTCCAAGAGTTGGGACATCGAAACGAAATTACGAATGGCAAATTTAGTTTTGATATCACAATATTTTCGATATTGAAACGGAACGTATCAAAACGCATATTTTTGGAACTTTCGCATTTCGTAGCACTTTGTGAAATCGTTTCGATTTCGATTTTTTCTCACCGCATGGCCTCAATTCGGCACTCCGAGGCTGGGGCAGGCTGGGGTCGCTGTTGTAACATATCACATCACACGGGGGAAGAATCAGACGTGGAGTTCCGCCATCTTGGACTGCTAATCTAACCATTCCGTGTGACGTGAGTATTATTTGGCTTGGCTGCTTTCGCGGCGACGGGAGCTGATGACTGCTACAACCTCCCCCCCCCCCCCCCCCCCCCTTTTACCCCCTTCTCGCGTCCACATATGCAACACATACTAGGGAAAACCTGCTAAGTACTGTTTCGATTCAGATCAGAACAGAACAATCCGGGACGGGCTCAGAGTCCAGAAAGAATCGTTATACAGTATAGGGATCGAAGCGAAACGAAACAACACGTTCGCATAAATCGAAACGAAACTGGCGGACTTTCTATTCTTTAGTTTCGTTTTGGCATCAAAACCCGACAGGTAAAGTTTCGTTTCGAACATTCGTTACAACGTTCGTTTTGATATCATAATTCATTTCGTTTCGTTATATCGAAGCTAAACCCACTATTTTAGTTTCGTTTCGATACTTTTTCCATCCCTGATATCAACATTTCTAACACAAAGACAGACATTTTGTACTCATGATTAGGTACGTGACTGACTGAATAACCCTCGCTTTATATGGTACTTAAAAAGAGATTTTGTGCCAGAATTTCCTATATCTTTTTAAAATATAAATAATTCGTGTTGAAATGTAGATAAAATATTTTAAGTGCCTTAAAATTTAAACTTGTTTTGACGATTTCAGTTTAGCATACAAGCTTGAGCAACGCGTGTGGCAAGTTTCAGCAAATTGCAAGTTCTATATGCGCTACTACGGACAAAATATCAGCAGTATTGGTCCGTTGGTTTGAGAGACTTAGAGTAATCATCAAATTGTTAGTAAAAAATGCGAGGAGGACCCGTCTCACGTATAAGTTCTGTGCAATGTTGGAGTGTGATATTCACAAACATATCTAGATAATTTGAACCGATTTGTCAGCATATGTAGATTGTAAAAACTATTTGAATTGACTTGAAGGCACGTGGTCTAAATAGTAGAAATAAGGATCACTGAAGAGACAAGACAACTGGTTGGCTTGGTCAGGAGAGAGAAGAGCGTCGGGGCCTTTTATAGGGTGTGTCTGCATACAGTGAAAATAAAAAAAGCTGTTGACAGATAAGTGCAGACTACAAGTTATGTACTGTAAAGCGTCATTAGCAGATTATACAAAATCACAACACCCCCACTTAAGCTGCTAATCTTATAGCGAAACAAACCATACACATTTAAAAATGGCACATATACACTCCAACAGGTGAATTAAAAAATACATACACATAGAAAACACCTACAATAGACCACAAAACATGACTCAGTCATAGAGTAAAAAAATTTACAAAGCTACACATTTAAACATATAACTAGACCTAAAGCATTTACACACTTCAAATGACAACTCTGAGGTACAGCCTTAGTTAATACATCAGCTGGCATATCCTTTGTGGATACATATGTCTTAAAGTTACTAAACCTTTCTCAATGCTGTCTCTACAAAAATGACAGCGAATCTGCACATGCCTGAGCTTCATAGATTGTCGTCCTGAAAACTTCGAAATCGTCAAAGCACTAAAATTGTCTGTTGGAACATCAAGCGGACCACTTGATTCTCTGGTGATCTCCTCTAGAAGTCTTGGAATGTACAGAGCGTCCTTGACCCCCTCAGATAGCGCCACATACTCCGCCTCAGTACTAGATAGAGCGACGGACTTCTGCTTGACGGAAGCCCATGAGACAGCACCTCCAGCCACCAGTCACGTGACCGGAATATGACTTCCTGTCAGTGACACAGTTCCCCTAATCAGCATCTGAAGA
Organism: Aptinothrips rufus; assembly: GCA_902196195.1. Classification (NCBI taxonomy): domain Eukaryota; kingdom Metazoa; phylum Arthropoda; class Insecta; order Thysanoptera; family Thripidae; genus Aptinothrips; species Aptinothrips rufus. The sequence goes on along the minus strand of CABIKL010003651.1, from coordinate 6,220 downwards.
AGTCATGAGATTAGAACCACTCTTGATAAATCTGAGATCATGACTAGCTGTTCGCTTGAGGTATCGCAGCACTCGGTTAGCAGCCTGTCAATGTTGCTTCCTATGACATTTGTTAAATTGGCTAAGGAGAGATACTGCATGCATTATGTCAGGTCTTGTCCACACTTCCAAGTAATTACATTAAACAACCGATTAGTTGTTGGTACGGTTCACTTCCCTTAGAGTCCTCCTTGGTGAGTTGATTTGACGTGCAGAGTGGGGTTGACACAGGGTGGCAGTCCTCCATCGAAAACTTCTCCAAGACACTGTGGACGTAGGCGGCTTGGTGCAGGAATATTGATCCAGCAGCCTTGTCCGCCGCACTCGAATCCCAACATAGTTGGAAACTTCTCCCAAGTCTTGAATGTCGCATTCCTCGGACAGCTGCTCCTTTACTTCAGTAGTTAACTGGGAGTCACCAGAAGAAAAAAATGTCATCAACATAGATTTTCAAAACAATTATTTCCCCTTCCTCGATCTTGTAGAAAATACATGGCTCGAACGCAGATCTCTCAAATCCAAGATAAATAAGCTGCTTCGAAATAGTCTCGTGCCATTATGCCCTTGCCGCTTGCTTCAGCCCATGGATTGCCCTTTGTAACTTGCAAACTTTGTTAGGATCTTCTACAAAACCTTCTGGTTGCTCAGCATATACTTCCTCTTCTAAAATTATATTTAGAAACGCAGTCTTAACGTCAAGATGATTATGATTAATAGTCCAATCTCTTTTGACAGCTAATGCAAACCGAACCCTGATGCTACTGAAACTTACAGTTGGTGAGAAAGTTTCTGAGTAGTCCACACCCTGGATTTAGTCGAACCCACGAGCGACAATCCTAGCCTTGTGCCTGACTGGTGTTCCACTGGCATCCCTCTTGATTTTGAATACCCACTTAGTTCTAAGCACTCTCTTACCGCTGGGTCTGTTGACTAGAGTCCAGGTACCATTGTTGACTAAAGATTCGATTTCTTCCCCCATGGCTACCCTCCACTCCCACCTCTTCATGGCGTCGATGACTGACTGCGGATCCGTTGTCACCATGTAGGTGTAGACTATATCATTCTCGACATTGGGTTTGATGACTCTCTTCGAATATCTCCGTTCATCTTGACGTGGTTCATGTTCTGCATCTTCCCAGTCTAGAAAGTCCTCCTGGTCAGAACAGGCAGCATCACTGTAATCAGAATTAGACATATCAACTTTTGAAATATTAGGGGATTGCACATTTAAGTCCTGCAGTTCCGCATTCTCATCATTTTCTTCCCCATCATTGTCTTCCTGCTCTCGCGGTTCCTGAACAGTGATAATCTGATATTCTTCCAGCATGCCTGAATCCTCGACAGCCTTGACCTTACAACTTTCATTTTCCAAAAACTTCACACTTATAGCTCTTTCACCTCCTCCTCCTGGGTTATCTGGATGAACAAAACGATATGCTTTAGTGTTATCACAATACCCGATAAACATCATGCTTTTTGCTCTAGGCTCGAGCTTCTTCCTTTTTGCCTTGGGTACGTGTATATCAGCGATACTTCATGACACTCTTAAGTGGTTGACATCTACTGGCTGACCCGTCCCTAACTCTTCTGGAGTTTTCCCATTTAGCACACTCGATGGTGACTGATTCCTCACATATACTGCACAGGGTGCGGCTTCGCCCCACTAGCACGTATCTTCTCTTGAATCAGTTAGAAGACAACTAGTCGAATTAAGTATAGTGAAATTTGCGCGCTCAGCAACACCATTCTGCTCTGGGTTCTCTGGCACTGTAGTCTGGTGAACTATCCCTGCTTCTTTCAGAAAGTTATCAAAGGCATTACTGATGTATTCTCCTCCATTATCTAAACGTAAAACCTTGATCCTTGAACACTTCTGATTTTCCACAAGGGATTTGAATTCTTTGAACCTAACAAAGACTTCAGACTTCCTTCGCAAAATATATATATATATGAAAATCTTTCTACTAAAATCATCAAAAAAGCAGAATATATCTTCTTCCACCAAATGTGGGAATGTTCATGGGACCCATCAAATCAGTACGAATAAGAGCTAAAGGCTCACTAGCACGAGGAGTATCACTTCTTGAAAAATGGTTTCTCTTCATCTTTCCCTTGATACACACTTCACAATTCATTGGTGCTATTGTACTCAAGTTCAGACCAGTGACATTTAACTCCAATTGCTGCATTTTTGTAACACTCAAATGTGCAAACCTCCGATGCCATAGCTCCTGACTTGCAGTAATGGCCAGTGCCGCATGTTCTTGACCATTGGATTCGTTGACTTCAAAAGCGAAAAGTCCTCCTTCCCTGTGGGCTCTTAAGACGACATCTCCTTGGTTGTCCTTCAGAAAACATCCTTTGTGGTTGAACATAACTTCCAGTCCCTTGTCTACCACTGCTTGTCTACCGCCGCTGACAAACCATGTACCAACAAGGCCTACTCCATTCTTGTCATCCAGTCTTAAAGCTTACATCTATAATCCCCTTAACTGCTTCTTTCTGATAATTGGCAACATTTACAGTTTGATTTGAGCCTCTCAGAGAGTTTAAAAACCTTTCATCATTACAAATGTGCTTTTTGGCACGAAAATCCACATACCATTTACCTCCTTTAACTATAGAGGTAAGCTTGACAGCCACATTCATCACTGGCAGTACATTCTCTAATCTTCTCACTAGGCTATTCTCGGGAACATGAGTTCGTGGCTCGTGCTCGTGCAGAACTTTGACTTGGTTGAGCCACAACAAGTTTTACCTGAGTGCCTTTCCTTGCTTGAAGTTTACCACGATTCTCAGATCCATTTGATGAAGTTTGGTTAGAGTTTTCCTTCCTGTTTTTCTGATCCCTTAACAGTTTATGGCACTCACGTTTGTAGTGACCGGCTCCATTGCAATAGAAACATTTCCTCTGCTGATATCTAGTGCTCTGATTGCTTTGGTTTTAACTACTTTGACTATTCTGATTTTGATTCTGATGCTGATAATTTTGACCACTGGTATTCCTGGAATTCCTCCCATCAAGCATAGCTGTATCCTCAGAAGTGACAATCATGCAACTTATCTTCTGCCTTACAAAGTCAGAGGTTAACTCTTTTTCTATATATTCCATTGTGATTCTCAAAGCCGCATATTCCTCAGTAAGCCCAGTTATCATAAAATATGCAACTAGCTCGTCATCTAGTCCCTTTTGTTGTTCGGTGAGTTTTGCTTGAGTGCCCAAATTTCATTTAGGTATTCTTCAACACTTTTGTAGTTGTCTAACCTCACTTGGAACATGTGCTGATACAATTGCAACTTTCCATACTTGGCCTTGTTCCCATAATCTGTCTCAAGTTTTAACCAAGCTGTTTTAGCTTTATTTCCAGTTCACAACATGGGATGAATGGATTGGTCAACATTAAAAACAATTTGAAAGAATGCCCTCTCCTGCCTTTCTTGATTATCATCAGTCCCGTCTACACATTTCCATAACCCATCGTAAACCACCAGGATACCTCTCATGATAAAATTCCAGCTCTGATAATTGCTTGAGCCTTGCAACTTCTGGCTTTCCGACATATTGAATGAGTTACTCATTATCACCTTCCCTTGGCGGCATGGTGGACTGTTCTCCGCGTCACTCATTCTTTTTGATGTGGATAGGACTTCAAACTAAAAAAAATATCTTCCTTTCACTGAATTCAGATTTTACCACGGTTTGGGCACCATAACCTGTGATAACTATTTGAATTGACTTGAAAGCACGTGCGGTCTGAATAGCAGAAAAAAAGGATCACTGAAGAGACGAGACAATTGGTTGGCTTGGTCTAGAGAGAGATTGAATGAAGAGCGTTAGGGCCTTTTAAAGACAGTGTCGTGTCTGCGTATAGTTAAAATAAAAAAAACGTTGACAGCTAAGAGGAGACTACTAGTTATATACAGTAAAGCGTTATTAGCACATTATACAAAATCACAACATAGATATCATAACCTTATCCACTATCCACCACAAACGGTATAGGTATTTTAAAAACACAATTACATTCAGTAATGTATTTATTTTCCTGTATGTTATGTGACGCAATGAAATGTAATCAATTTTTAATATGTGTACCAAGGGACAGATCAGTAAGGGAATCCGGTACCGGTAAACAACATTTTGGTAAATACAAATCCATGGACCCAGTAGAGCTCTTCACCTATTTTCACGGGCTGCATACCTTCTCCCCTACTTTTATCGCGACGCGGTTTGGGATGTCCAATTGAAGTCCAAAGTGTCTGGAAGTTCCGGTTACAGTACCGCACGAGTGATATGTACGCATTTTGTGATGTATCACTTCTTAAACTGCCAAATCACTCTTAAAGTATGTAATCTTATACTTCAGACGCTAAGCGGCTGATCGGTAGGGAGTGGATGGACCAGTCCGTCCAGGAAGACGTGAAGAACTGGCCGTTCCAGGTGCAGAATGACGATGGGCAGGTCAAAATCAAAGTTGAACACCAGGGGAAAAGTAAGACCTTCTCTCCACAAGAGGTAAGTAACTTTCCAGGAATTTGCGGATGGGTCGACATGAACCCCGTCGGACATGAGCCCAAACGTTGGGATCCCCAATCAGAGCCCCTAGTTCGAGTCTCGGTTTGAGCCCCAAGTACGAGAGCGCCGGTCAGAGCCCCAACATGAATCCCGACCTGAACCCAGACATGAGACCCGCGCTCAAAGTACGTCAAGAAAACAGTTTTTGACGATCTTGTGGTGCAGGGCTCATGTCTGGGGTCAGGTCGGGTTTCAAGTCGGCGCTGGTACTTGGGGCTCACACCAGACCTCCAACTCGGGGCTCATGTTGGGGCTCTGACCGGGGCTCACAACGTCGGGGCTCATGTCGGACGGGGTTCATGTTGACCCAACCGAATTTGCGGATTCTGAACGCTCACTTCTTTATATACAGCAAGCACCTAACTCAGGCGGCAGCAGTTGGAGGAGCAAGTTTTACGTTTAACGACAAAGATGTTTGCTGCACTTTTACTTTTGTACATCCAGGGTAAATCTTTTTATAACTTTTTTTATTCTGAAAAATGTATTTAAAATACTGAGTCGAGAAATGAGATTCAGATCAGATGCAGCTGCTTAGTGTAGTGCAGCAGTAAACCAAGAGAGAATGGAAGAGTAAAATGTTATGATTTTATGGTTTTCATTCCGAGTGCTTTTCTTGGTTGAACGACCTCCGTTGTTGTTTGGGAAGTAGGCATGCACGTATGCAAATGGTTAGGAAAGACCTGCGAGTGCTCCTGAATGGGTTTCGAACTCCTATATGCGTCTTCATTTTCCCTCTAGGTGTCCAGAACTACGCCGAAGTTTGAAAATTCTCAGTTCCTTCTCCTTTGGATGTCTGTACAGCTCCAGCTCCAGTGTATGTATAGGCAACCACGTCAATCGTTGATGAAACTTTCGATAGATTTTAAACATTTTAAACCAGGTTAGGTGTTTGCCTAACAGTGTCTTTGCTTGGCGTAACAGGCTGAGTTAATTATGCGGTTTAAGCTTGCTCAAACCACCACGCGTCTGGATTCCCAACTATGCCGCGACCTAAGCTTTGGTCTCGGCTCTTCAGGCTTCGGATCAGAGTCTTACAGGGCGAAGCCGATGCATATACTGTTCTTAATACTGTGAGACAGAAAAAATTAAGATAATCGCTCGAGAATAATAATATCAGTGATCAGCATCAGTTTCAAACTCCAAGTAGACACTCAACTTATGGCTTTAAAATGAAAAACTCAGTCTAAAATCAGCACTATTAGCTTCATGACAAATCGCCTCTTTAGTGGACTTCTCGAAATCATGGGTAGGGGAGCAATTGGGTTTTGGTTTCCAAGCGCGTGATTGTATGTCAACGCGTTCGGAAACTGCGGAACGGACTGACAAAGAGACAACGATTTTGTCCTCCTGATCCAGTAACATCGTTAAACGCTCAGCCATTTAGGCGAGCAATTTTTCAGATAACGGGAATTGGAATTTTTCATGAAATTAAGGAATGGACCCTACGCACAACGCATGGAGAAGTAAAACTCACGGGTGTTTCTTCCGCACCCTCCGGTTCACTGCAAACTCAACAAAATGACATGCATTTCCTAGTGTGTGACACAAATGTCATGCATTACCTAGTGCATGACATCGATGTCATGCATTACCTAGTGTGTGACA
>CABIKL010003650.1:0-10652 GCA_902196195.1 Aptinothrips rufus | reverse complement strand
GTAAGTGCATTACTTTTGGGGAATCGCACTTTGGAACTCATGGCACTTTTTTGTGTTAAAAGTATCGCACTTTCATTAACAGTGGAGTGATTATCCTCACGTGTTTTCATGCTGTGAGGTGTTTACGTCGCATGTTTTGTTGTGATATCGCTTCTCTGCAGTACGTGTTTGAGCCATGGCAATCCTCTGTCACCTTTTTTAATGTGATGTGATGTTCATGTGCTGTAGTTTGAATGGTGTGCGTTTATAGCTATGCCTATTTTCTGTGGTGTGGTGTTCTTCTGATATGGTTTCGTGTGGCGTGGAATCTGCGATGTGTTGTTTAGTATTGTACAAGTTTCTCCCCTGTTAGTTTCTTATGATATGGAGTTCATGTTGTGTGGTGTTCACGTGGTGAGGGTTTTGAGCTCTGTAGTTTCTTGTGATATTAGTTCTACGTGCTGTTACTCGCTTCGCTCGCTGGGGGGCTCCGCCCCCCAGACCCCCGTGTCTGACCTCCGGCCACAGATGGGTAAGTTTTGGGGCGGACTTCCTTTGGGGGTGTTTGGTCATGGGTAAGTCATAGGGTCGTTATAAGATCTTTGAAGAAACCCTTGATGTCCGCAGCAATGACCAATGCAGGCAAACCCAACGAACAAAACCTATCCGATTGTGTCTGATGTAGGATGTGGATGTGGGGCTCAAGTACTGAACGCCGTAAACATACGAAAGTTGGTTATTCTGAACACATTCTGTTGCATATCGAACAGTATCTGCATGGGTGCGTAGCTTTGGAGAAATGTGGATGTGTGTCGTGGTTTTAAAGCTATATCGTTTTCTTGTGGCGTGGTTTATTTATGGTAAGGGTTTAATATTATGGCCGCTTGGTGCCACGTTGGTTATCAGTGGTGTCGTTTTGATATGATGAGTTTTCGTGTGGCGTGGTATACTTGTGATGTTGCGTCAATGTGAGGAGTATTATGTGCTCTGAGTTTCATGTGGTGTGGGGTTTGTGTCATGTGTTTGCATGTAGTATGAGTTCACCGTCCCGTGAATTTGTTTGTTGTGAGTGGTCGTACTTGTAATTGCCTACAACATTGATTTCGGGTCACGTGTGTTTGGGTGACGTGAGTTTCGTCTCATACGATTCTAGACTGTATTTGTTTTGGTGGCGTGATTCTCTGCTGCGGTCGTTTTCATACGTTTTTCTAGCCATGTGGTGTTTGTGTGGTGTCGTGTTACTGCCATACGGTTTCAGAGTGGTGAGTTTTAGCGTGTTGATGCCAACCTATTATGGCCATTATCCGGTCCACCCAGACGATGCCAGACGTCCATTCCTGGAGCATACAAAAGAACAGGTACCACTCTAAACTGAAACTGAAGGTTATTGGATTACATCAATAAATAATGGAGTGACAGAACTTACTGTTATAATCAAAAGGAAACAGTAGGAAACACATGACACTTAACTTAGAAAACTAGTAATGAAAGACTTCACTTACAGTACCCTCGAACTTCTTCTTCCCATCTGGTCTTTCATCAGTTGACTGGACGCTTATCACACTATCATCGATTGGACCTCCACCCCCTGTTTTTAGATTCTTCGGAGCCCTGTTTGCAGCTGCAAGTGCCTTGGCATGATTGCGCATATCTACCCAACACTGTCAATGCAAATACATCACGATTTATTACAAAGCAGTACTGAAGTGGTGAACGCATGGAAGTATACGATGAATGCTTTACTCACTTTCCACCATTTCTTGCCATCCCTGTATCTTGTGGTACCAGGATCCCCAAGAGCGTTCAGTCTCTTTGCCAACTGGTGGCTCATCGAGTCGAACAGCTGGGCTGCGTTGGGCCCCCGCACACGGCCCGTGTCATACCTCGTATGACGCTCCATGTAAGAAATTAGCGCTTCTTGTTGACTGGCGTTGGGAGGAGGAATTCTATTTGATGTCTTCTTTTCATTCTTAGCATTCTTAGTACTCTTACGAACTACCGCATGGCCTGCTTGTCTGGGTCCTCCTTTTTTGACAGTTGATACTCCTGTACATAACACAAACATCGAAATGACACGTTCGGCATGTAAGCAGCCAGACAGAAAATTAAACACTTAAAACAACTAAGGGGAATGACACGCAGAACTCTTGCAAAAACATGAAGCATTTGACGTGAACTTTTTGAATAAAAACAAAAACAAATACATCTCCGTAAATCAGATCGAGACCGCTATAATAACATTTCATTCGGTGATGCTAAGCATTAAGGGGAACACGATACATAATCATCATAGTGAAATGTTGTACATTCTGCAGGTTATGTACGCGCCTGCAACAAACAAGGTTGAACACAACTCTCGTTCTCGTTTATATTACCGTTCACGTTATATAATCTACGGATGCGAGTATATACTAACCCTTCATATTTGTTGGATTAATAAATCGATGTTAACAGATAATGGCTCGCACTTCTTTCACGCACCGCAGTTCTGTTCGCTCGTTCGCGGCAGCGTTCGTTTCGTTCGCTTGTTCGCGGTTCGCGGGAACGTTCGTGAATTGTTCGCGGGTTGTTCGTTCGCAAGGCTCGTTCGCGCGACTGTTTGTTCGCTGGAGCTGTTCGAGAACATGCCCCCTGACATAATTGCAACTCTCGAGAACATACATAGAACAAGACAACTTGATGCAAATTGTGGCCATTTTCCCAATCATTTTGTTTTAGCAATATTTGGCCATTTTCCCAATCATTTTGTTTATTGTGGCCATTTTCCCAATCATTTTGTTTTAGCAAATTTTGGCCATTTTCCCAATCGTTTTGTTTTAGCAAATTTTGGCCATTTTCCCAATCATTTTGTTTTAGCAAATTTTGGCCATTTTCCCAATCATTTTGTTTTAAAATTGTACCTAATATGAAAAAAGGGGCCTTAAAATTTGCTCGAGGCGACTGATAGTGTCAAAAATCGTGATCAAAGATGTGAAAAATCTTGTAGAGCTCGAAACCAAAAATTTGGTCCACTTTCGTCAACAGTAGACCAATTTGGTTAGTGTTCAAAAACCTATTTGACCTTTCTTGATCGAACATTCGTGGTTGGCATCTGAACTGGACATAAAACTTGAATTTCAGGATACTGACCGTTGTGTTCCAAAAATTGTTGAAAGGTTGTTCAAAACTTACAATTAGATCTTTCTTGAACATTAATCGTAATAATCGTGATCTGCAACCTCAGCGACTTGAGACAACTGAAGTTATTCACAACAACTAGAGAAAGCTCACTAATTTTTAGTTTTTGTAGAAAATTGCCGCAGGGCACATTTCTGATCGCAAAATTTCCGCCTGAAAACAAACACACCCATGCGTGGCAGCTGACTCTCAAACATATGCAGACAAGGCAGCCTCAAGAAGGGCGCGTTCGGGGATGATTCCGCGATGTTCAGTCCGTGACATCGCTCCGGCAGCGCACGCTGGTTCAAAATGTCAGTCTGCGTGACACAGCCGAATCTCAATAAAGGTGGAAACGGCAAAAAAAAGAAAAACAAATTAGTAGTAACACGTAGAACACGAAGTAAGGCTATGTAAAGTTAACCGGTTTAGAGTCCACGGGACTAGATGCAAGTGCAGTGTCACAGACTGACTTCATTATGAAATTACGCACATTCCCATCACTGCGTGACAAACTGAATCTTCCATACCTGAAATGTAGTAGTCTTTTGGGCCTACAAGGATGCAACTTCATAAGCAGATGGAAAAGTCTTCCGAAAATAAGAACAAATGGAAGACAAGCGACTTCGAATATGACCTATTTTTGACGTGAAAATGGGAGCGGAGAGGGTAGTCCTACTTTCGGGCATCACCGACTAAAGTTCAATGTACTTTGGGCATTTTTTTGAATTGGGCAAAGAAATGTGGATACATTCCAAAATAGTAAGCCTGTCCATTGATGATTTTAAATTTTCAACCCGGAGTTGACATTTACGTGGAACCGCTCGTCTCCGTCGTGCATAGAAAGACTGTACAGTCCCCAACACAGATGAAAGCATCGCCTACCAGGCCAACTCGTCTTATCGAGTCATAGAGGTCAATGGTACGACTGCTGAGTCAGGGGCTGCTGATATAGTAAGGGGCCGTGCATTTACTACGTTACGCACCTGGAGGGTAGGGTGGCACTCGGCGACACCATAGCCAACACGGCGTGATGTGGCCCATGCAGGCCACACCGCAAGACGCCCCCCGCCTCACCACGCCATGGAAGTTTTCCTGCTCCTTAACCTTATTCGCTGGAGCTGCCGGGTGCAAGGATAGCGTGCATTATCGAATAGATTTCATTCTCTAATGAGGGACCCGTTAAACTTGAAGAAAGGTGGGAAATTGTCACATACTTTACGGCAGCACTTCTTGGTCTGATTTTTTCCCCCGAAGATATTGCAGTTTGAGCATGGAGAAAACACGATTCTAACCTTTCTATTTCTGAGTGTCGTGCCCACTGTTCTTCCTATGCACTTACAATAATCATGCTACAAACGCCTCCAATACAGTACCGGTTCACTCCAATGAATGGCCATACCGGAAATAACGACAAAGCGAGCGGGCGAGCGGTGTACTTTCTTTCGCTGCAGCCCCGCGCTCGTCTTGTCGCTTTGTTCTTCTTATTTCCGGTCTGGCTGTTCACTGGAATGCGCTATTCCAGACAGTCTTCAGGCATGTATGCCTACCACTAAAGAAATCGGAGATTTTTGTTCTTCCTACTGTGAACCGGAGAGGTCAAACGCAACTCGCACTGTCTGAGGTGCAATACGTGGTGCAAGCAAGCGACCTGCCAGCGTGTAGGCCCACCGCCGTGTAAGTAAGTGCTGCCGGTGAGTCAGGTCTGAATGCTCGGGCCTGACTGTGACGTCATGCCCGATGCGCAGGGGCCAGGGGCCGCGCCGAACCCGATGATGCAACGCGACCGCTCTGCTGCAGAGTTCTCCATGGCTGCGTTGGCTGCTAGGTCAACGACCCGACCAGAGGGAGCCACCTGTCCTGTGGAGCGTTAGTGAGGAATTGTGCACCCATCTCGATTCGAGATTGGGAGTTGATGCTGGCTCGGATCCACATCAAATCGATGAAGGTCGAAGTTTCAGCGTTGGACATCGATTCATCGTCAATTTCAACGATCGAATCGACGTTGGCGCCAAACTCTTAGAGGCTTCTTTCTATATTACAGAGTTTCGATGTGGACGACGTCTACACGGCCACACAGAAAAAACAAAAAAAGACAGCATCAGGGGACACTCAACCGGGAACCAAGGGTTAAAAAAGTTTTTGGAGGTGCCTTGAGTCCTCTTGCAAAATGATCAGGAAACTTAAAAACGCGTTTTAGAATAGGACCCATTCGGGCATTGACACCTCGATCCGGACACCATGCACAGTAAAAGCGAAACCCAGAACCTTGGGCAACCAAACGCAGAAACAAAGGGTAAACGTATTTGTGAGTATGTTTACCCATGGTTTCTAATAGGTCTCCAAATCACCTTCACAAATACGTTTACCCTTGGTTTTTAATAGCTCTCAGTATCACGTTCACAAATATGTTGATCCCTGGTTTCTGGGTTGGCTTGCCCAAGATTCTGCGTTCCGCTTTTTCTGTGCGTGGTGTTCGGATCGAGGTGTCAATGCGCCTGTCGGTCGGTCGTTTAAAGGGCGTCAGTTTGCTGTCTGCTCTACATTTTCGTTTTAATTCGATAAAATAAAAACGTCGTTTATGACGGAATGAGGAAGAAACACGTGCATGTTTATAGCTTGTTTCAAAAGAAATGTCTATATATCTGAGCACCATTACAACAGATCAGCCGACACGCAGCTCGGCACCTTCACCGGGACGTGTCGATTATCTCGAGCAACTCGACCTTCACCTCGACACTCTAAACGGGACACACAAAGTAGCTGGTCTGGGTGCTCATCGCTAGTTTAAGGTTAGGTTTGTGATAACTTTTCTATGTTTTACTTCATAATTCATCGCCAACTTAGTGAAACCGATTTCAATTTCTTTGATCTATTTCTAAGAAATATTTTTGGTATCACTATAAAGAATGTTAAGGCAAAACAACCAAATTTGTTTGACTATACGCTGTACGTTACAAAAGCGTATGATCAAAGCTAATTTTGGTTGAATTATACGCTTTTGTAACGCACACTCAACCAAATTTGGTTGATTTGACTTACCATTTTTTACAGTGATTGAGCCCCCCAAAAATCAACTGGTTTCCTCTGTTGCATCAGCCGGGGAGCTGACCTGTCGTTATGTACGTCTCACGGCACATCACCACAAAACATCGAATGATTGCCTTCAGCCGTTCCACGCGAAAATAGTTGAAATTTTCGCGGATTGTTTACTTGCTCAGGCCCTGCTTCTTAGAATCGCCGAAGAGCCTGATGATTACCTTCAAGCTTCAGCTTCGCTGATTGTTTGCAAACTCTGTGATTTGGCGGTCGGTTACCCTTTGGCCTTCAAATGTTTTGTCTTGCGATGGTTTGCCCGCAAAGTGCCGTGGTCTGGCAGATAATATAACGAGAGCGGGGGGAGATGGTTTGGGGGGACGGGGGGACGCGATGCGGCGCGCAGTGGGGGGCGGCCAGCGGCTGGCAGAGTGTTGAGTCGCACGCAGCGGCGGGCCGGCAGTACAGTGCAGCGTCTGGTCGGCCAGCTGCTGGTACTGCATGGAGGCGAGCACGCTGCTGACGGCGGCGGCCGCCCTGCTGGGGGCGGCCTACCTCTACTTCTCCTGGCGCTTCTCCTACTGGAGGAAGAGGGGGGTGCCCCACCCCCCGCCCCTCCCCTTCATCGGCAACCTGATGGACATCCTGCTGCACCGGCGCACCTTCCTCGAGGTCGTGGACGGGTACTCGGAGCAGTTCAAGGAGCACGGCTACTGCGGCATGTACCAGTGGGGCACGCCACTGCTGCTGGTGTGGGAGCCCGAGATGGTGAAGCAGATCGTGACCAAGGACTTCTCCAGCTTCCACGACCGGGGCCTGCCCTACGACGAGAAGAACGACCCGCTCAGCGCGCACCTCTTCAACCTGGACGGCGCCAAGTGGCGCAACCTGCGCAACAAGCTCTCTCCCACCTTCACGTCGGGGAAGATGAAGCTCATGTTCCAGCTGATGACGGACATCGGCGCCGAGCTGAGCAGCGCGGTGGCGCGGCATGCCAAGGAGGCCCGCGGCCACGAGCTGGAGGTGGACCGGCTGCTCATGCGCTACGCCACGGACGTGATCGGGTCCTGCGCCTTCGGCATCCAGTGCAACTCGCAGCGTGACGAGAAGAACGAGTTCGTCGTCATGTCGCGGCAGATCTTCCGCGCGTCGCCGGCGCAGACCATCCGCTTCCTGCTGGACTCCGTGCACCCCAAGCTGGGCAGGCTGCTGCCCTTCAAGCTGCTGCAGTCCAGAGTGCACCACTTCTTCATGACGCTGATGAAGAGCACGGTGGAGTACCGCGAGCAGCACAAGGTGGAGCGCAACGACTTCGTCAACCTGATGATGCAGCTGCGGCAGGCGGACAGCGACAACTTCATCGACTTCACGCCGGGCCTGATGGCCGCGCAGGCCTTCATCTTCTTCATCGCGGGCCTGGACAACGTGTCCAACACCGTGGCCTACTGCGTCCACCGGCTCGCCGCGGAGCCTGAGCTGCAGGAGCGCGTCGCGGGTCAGGTCCAGGACGTCCTGGAGGCCAACGGCGGCGAGATGAGCTACGAGGCGCTCAGGAGGATGGACCTGGTCGACGGCGTGGTGCGCGAGGGGCTGCGGCTATGGAGCCCCGTCGGCGTGCTCATCCGCAAGTGCAACGCCACGACCAAGGTGGGCGAAGTCGTCGTGGAGAAGGGCCGGATGGCGATGATCGTCACCAACGCCCTGCACCGCGACCCGGACCTGTTCCCGGAGCCGGAGCGCATGGACCCGGAGCGGCACCTCCCGGAGGCCAGGGCGGCCCGCCACCCCTACGCGTTCATGCCCTTCGGCGAGGGGCCGCGCGTCTGCATCGCCGAGCGCTTCGCCATGCTGGAGATGAAGCTCGCCCTGGCCGTGCTGCTGCGGGACTTCACGTTCTCACCGGGCCCCGGCTACGAGAAGAAGATCAAGCTGGACACCAGGGCCTTCTTCCCCAGCCCCGCCGGCGGCATCCTGGTGGCAGCCACTCCCAGGAACATGCCACTGTGAACGTGAATTAGATTTAGCGAGAGTGGAGTGAGTTAGTGAGTGAAGGAGTGAGTGAGTTGGTAAGTGAGTGAGTGATCTAACAATAAACAAAACGTTGAGCTAATTTACGATTAGCTCAACGTTTGTTTATTGTTTGCATTTTGCAATGAAGAGAAGTGAGCATCTCGTTTTCTGTCACACGTAAATTAAGTTGGGATTTTGGTTCTAGGCTATTGTGTGGATTTGTTTTCATTCCTGAACTGGTATTAATAATTTACTTCTTCCTGTTGACTGATAGCATTAGAGTAATGGCCCTATTTCGGGCCACCCCAATATTTTGAATACACGTAACGCCAGGTCCCATCGGCGAAGGAATATAAGAGAACATACCTAAATGACACCAGCCACACATATAAACCCCGAAAATTTATCTTCATAGAGGGTGTAAACAAGGTCATTCAAAAACCTCCTCTAAAAACGCGTGAAAGTTGGCCCAGTTTCGGGCCGTTTTCAGCTGTGTCTAGAGACATGTTTGAAAGGAGTTTGCGGCCGATCGCCCTGAAAAACAGTGAGTTCACCATGTAAACTAATGTCCCGAACCAAATATCCGCATTCAATACTTGATTTGACAAAACGCGAAGGGGTGGCCCGAAACAGGTTCACTTGTTCGCTTTTGGCGGTTTTGTGGTGTTTTGCGAAATGTCGTCCCAAGCAGGGATATTATCGGAAAACTAAACTTTTTAGCATTCGAAACGTAAGAGGGGATATCATCACTTTTGACGAATTGGGTGCCTTACCACACATGTGGCGTTGTTTTGATCGCAAAATTAACGAGATCCGAAAAAATGGCCCGAAATGGGGCCATTACTCTATTTTCATTGTTTATTACTTTACCCTTTTGTCATAAAATGTGTACATAGTTGACGTTCAAATATTATCATGTGTATCATAAAGAGAAGTACATTCTCCGCAAGCTGTCTGTTGTTTTCTTCTCTGTGACTAGAACACCAACTCTGCCTCTGCATCAAATGGCGCACTTAGAGGGACCATTAGAATGTCAAGGGCGCAAGGTTGTTGACATGATGTACAGTCAGCAGAGCAGACCCCGCCGACTCTGATTGCAGAATATTACTGGTTTGTTGATCAAAACAAGCGTGTCGGCGCTCCTAGCTCGCGCTACTCAAGGCTCAAGTGTTCCAGGATTTGTTTTATTTTCACAACGAGATGTACAGTAATCAACAACAAGCCGCTGCATGCGAGCGGCAGTGATGCATGACGTGGCGTCGCCGCGCTGGGTGGCCTTGGCCGCTATCTGCGAGCCTCGCGGGACATCAACCTGATGACTTTGACCTTGGCTCGGAGGCAAGGAAGAAGTGGGTGGGTGGGGGGCTGGGGGGGGGGGGGGGGGGGGGGGGGGGGGCTGTGAATGTGAATCAGTAAGATTGAGTTAGCGAGTTGGTGAGTGAGTGAGTGAGTGAGTGAGTGGGTGAGTGAGTGAATGATCTAACAGTGGCGTGGCACGGTTATTCTAGCTCTGTAACGTTCCAGCGGCTCGTCGTACATTACCTCTATATTTTTTAATGTTTGCTTTTTGCAATGAAGAGACGCGAGTAAATCGTTTTTCGTCAAACGGAATAAAATCATTCTACTTCGTTAATTTGTTTTTATTCCTAACTGGTATACTGTAAAAAATAAAACCTGTTTCGGCGAGCCCTTCCCCTGAAACAGGGGTAACGTAACACAAGTTTTGGAATTTTTGGTTATTTTGAGAGCTATACCAAAATGATCAGGCCACTCTAAAACGCATTTCTACATAATCCTCCACACGAGCCCCATAAATTCTGAAACTGGTGTTACTCACACCTGTTTTGGGGGAAGGGCTGCCCAAACCGGCATTATTTTTTAAAGTGTATGTATCAGTTAACTCTAACAATGACTGATAGCATTCTTTTCGTTGTTCACTACTTCATCCTTTTGTCATAATGTGTACATAGTTATCTTTGGAATATTATCGTGTTTTTCGTTTTTTATGAAGAGAAGCATATTCTCCGCAAGCAGCCTGTTATTTTCTTCTCCCTGACTGGACCACCGACTCTGCCGCTGCAGCGTGTGACGCACTTATTGATTGAGGGACCATTAGAATGTTAAAGGCGTTCACATGTACAATCAGCACCCCACAGAGTCTGAATGCAGAATATTACTGGTTTCTTGACCAACACAAGCGTGCTTGCGCTACTTACTCGCGCTGCTCAAGGCTCAAATGTTCCATGAATTGGTTTAATTTCACGACAAATAGTCCAGTAATGAACAACAAACCTCTCGATGCGGGCGGCGAAAAATGATGTATGACGGAGCGTTGTCGCGCTCGAATGGCCTTGGCCACTATCTGCGAGCCTCACGGGATATTGTCCTGCTGACTTTGACCTTGGCTTGGAAGTTAGGAAGATATAGGGAGCTACTGGCGGGGGAAGGGGGGGGGGGGGGGGGGTGGCTAT
>CABIKL010003649.1:0-10655 GCA_902196195.1 Aptinothrips rufus | reverse complement strand
AGTACGTTATGACGGTTGGGATTTGTTTGTAGTGTATGAACAAACTGCCGAATTCGTTAGTAAGGAAGTAAGGGTGTTGTCAGACCTACATCGCACTGTTGATGAAATTCGTCATACGGGTTCCAAATTGCTATACAGACTATATTGATGAGGACATTGTCATCAAGCGCCTAAGGACATTTCTTAGCCAGCGCCATGAAGTCTCATAGTTACTCCTAGCCCAGCCTGGACGACTGGGCCCCGGGCCCGCCCACCCGTTCACCTGCTGTCAGCGGGCTGGCCTAACTATGAGAATTCACGGCGCTGACCAGCCAACCTGCACGGGCCAATTGTTCTCCAGCTGACTCATGCTAAGCCAACATTTGCTGACTTTGCGGCATATACGTTCCCCAGGACCGTTGCCTTTTAAAGGGAGTAAAGATTAGCCATGTTAGGGTCAGCGCATGCCTTCGTGGCCTTTCATTGGTTTATGCATAGCCCCGGATCAGCCCCAAAAAGGGCGTTCTGTCCGTGCATCGATAGCGAAAAGTGCTGTGAGGCGTTATCACGCTAACAGGTTCTATATCAGAGCGGTGGGGGACGTCTTTACAAGAACGTGCACGCAACGAGATTATTGAAATGCACACTAAAAATAAAGAAGTTATTTAAATTCGCTGTGTGCTGACTGCACTGCCGGGCCAGGCCGGACCGGAGTCACTGTTACAGGTGGTCGGGGGGGATCGACCTCGAGACCCGCGACCACTCCGACTAGGGGAGGCGGTTTGGCACCCTCGGGGGGAAAAGACAAGGAGTATGGTAAGGGAGCAGAAGGCCCCAGGGATCTAACAGGTGGTCGCTTGCATTGCTAGGACAGCCCTTGATAACCTGCTCTGCCCCGCTCTGCCTTGCCGTAAAATAGTTTCATCACTTTTCTTATTTATAAATTTCCGTCCCGCGAAGCAAATTACATAACGAGTAATTCGTAGGGCATAATTTAGGATTATTTGATCAAAATGACGAAACATTCGTCGCTTTCCATCGTAATATTCACCTTCCGTTAGATTTAACGTGTCGAAAAGTTTATCAGCAAGTGACGAAAATCTAGTGAAAGCCCCTTGACAAAAATATTTGTACACAGCATTACCTCATGAGGAAATCATTCCCAAGTTCCAAAGTCACAGTGATTTGTTTCCCGCAAAATGACGAAATATTTGAGAGTAATTTATGCGCCCTCCAGTAGTACGCGCGCCTCGAAGTGCAGTGACTATTGGGACGGGCCGCGCGCGGCAGGGGAGGAGAGGGGGGAGGGCACAGGACTGAGATGGCTCTCCGTTTCATAATCGAGACCCTCAATCAGTTTCCGTGTCGCCACCAGCTCTGTCCCGCTCCGACCACGCCGAGGAGAACCGGGGAGTGGCGGGGCGTGGCGGGGCGTGGCGTGGCGGGGCGTGGCGGGGCTCGGCTCCCCTGCCTGCAAGTGAGACCCGGTGGGGTTGCCCGTCTGTTTCCGTGCGATAGGACAGCGCGCTGACCGTCGCGGAGAGGTTTGTCACAGCTGGCCAATATGATGTCTTTTCATTACCTGTGCTCAGAGCGTCGTCGTCCGCCCGAGGGCGATACCCTTCCCTCCCTTCCCTTCCCTTCCCTCATCGCCCCGCGCCGCATAACGCATAGCGTGAGAAATATCCATGCCTGTATTCCAGTCATTTTCTTACATTCAATTTTCCTCTGTAATACTCAGGATTTTGAGTGGACGTAACTTGCAACTTACATGCTGGTTCGTCTTGTGTTATACGGAGATTATCCTATGGCACCTATGGCCATATCGAATGTAAAAAAAAAATTACAGGGCACATCTCTTGGCTGGAAATAGTAGAACATAGAAATAAAACTTTAAAAAAAGTACTTTGGCGTATGGTATGGCGTTTTCTGGTCGTATGACAGTGCATACGGCGTTTACGTAGAAATTATAGCACTTTGTGGGTTGCTGTGCTCAGCTGTGCTGGCCGCTATGATCTCGTGGGCTGGACTATGCAACGCGCTCGAGACGCTCCAAGGAAGAGAGCGACCAAACTCACGTGCCTTCCTTGGCATTGCTGATCCAGTCCAGATCCTAGAGGGGACCGAAAACGTACTTTCACAAAGTTTAGGAATACAAAATTACGGCAGATATTCAGACGTAAACTTACAAAAAGGCGCTGTATATTTAAAAAAATCGAAGGCAATTTATTTTTGAAGTAATTCTTCGGAAATGAACCGAACTTTTTAGTGTAGAGTCGGGGTCGTACCAGGCATTGCAGATAGTGCGGCCCTCCCCAGGACGACCCCCAGCCCGGCCCAGGCGTCCCCGTGCACGCCGCGGTGCACAGTCACCTACCAGTCATGCCCACCCCTTCATTATTCTGGTCCCCAGGAAGTCCCCCTGATAGCCAGCCGGCCAGCTCAGCGCGCACCGTCGTGACACCTACATCAATCAAGGTATGGCCGCCGGCCGTGCCAAATTGAGAAACGCCGGCTGGCCGGGGGTGCGTGTTGCGTGTCCTGGCCGGGTCCTGGCCGGGTCCTGGCCGGGTCCTGGCCGAGTCACTGTGCGGTCGCGCGGGAGAATGGAGAAATAGCTGAGCTCCTCTCCTCTCCTCGCCGAGCAGAGCAGGGCTGACACCTATACCTCCCAGGAATACCAGATGGGGCTCGGCTGGGCCGCTGACCGCACTGGCACATGATGCGCTTCAGCCCGCCATGCCGTCTACTCAAAGCAGTGCATGCTTGTCGCTGCAAGTGCTTGGAATCGGGTCAAGGACGCGTCAACCAAGCATGCCAGGTGCTTGGCAGCTCGCCGGGTTGGGCTGGACTGCAACCCCCGGTGAGAAATTGTGCCAGAAACGATATATCGAAAATATATCGATTTGCTACGTTCATTTTTTCGAAATTGTTTCGATATCGATTTTGAAGATCCTTTTCACCAGTTTGGGCGATATCGACAATCAATTTCGATAGAATGTCGATTTCCTGACCACTCTGAAATCGAAATCGACGCGAAAAACGACACGTAGCCGCAGCGCTTCTGTCAACATTGAAGGTAACCCTCAAGTGCCTTTCAGCTTCCGGCCTTTACTTGCCTTGCTTTGTACCTGCCGCCTTCATCGTGCTTTCAGCTTGCTTTCAGCGCGCTTTCAGCGGGCTTTCAGCGTGCTTTCGGCTTGCTTTCAGCTTGCCTTCAGCTTGCTTTCAGCTTGCTGTCAACGTGCTGTCAACGTGCTGTCAGCGAGCTTTCAGCAGACGTGCGGCTCACTAGTGCAGGGGGGCAGGGCGCGGTGAGGTTACCCGACCGCAGCGAGGGGCTAGTGCCGGCTAGTGCCCCGCTGGCCTGCCTGATGTAGGCCGCAGAGATGTGCGGTCGGTCGCATGTGGTCATTCTCAGACATACTTTCGATTTCAGAAATTACCGCATGCACTTCACTTCCTGCTGCTTACACAGCATCAACATCGACCTGTGGGGCGCGGGCTTATTGTCCCAACTAACGAGTCGCTGTCTCTCCGGGTTAGGAAAGCGACGCTCAATACGAGGGCCTTCCCTTCGCCCTGCGCTCCATTGACTCAGGACTCCCCCGTCAGACTATAGGCCTCGCGGGAATTCTGCAAGGGACAGAAAATTAGAAAATTAGAAGTGGACGAGATACGGCTTCCAAAGGGTCGAGTGTACTTTAGTAGAAATCATGACAGGACTGGCAGCGAGCCTCCCGTAAGACACGCTGACAAATCTGGCGACAGTTCACCTCGAAATCGGGAAAAATATATTCCTCAGAGAACCGTTACAGGAATTAATCGGAATCGAAATTTAAAATTTTAAAGTCGATCAAATAGGTAGAAAATTAATAGAAACTAGTGCAAGTTCACGCAGATTACCAGGCAAGGATGTTGTCTTGTTTTCCAAGGATTCATTTATAATTATGTCAAAGGGCCTGCAATGGTTTTTTGGATTCCAAGGAATCAGTGCAAGGCAAACCTTTAGCGTCAAGCAAATTAACCGAACGCAAATTGATGGAAACTGATACAAGCTGGGAAAATGAGTGCATATAGAGTGAAACAGACATTAATAGAGGTGTCTGACGCACGCCATGGAGACGGTATGTCTCCCCCTCGGATTCAAAGGGAAATATGACTCTCTGTGGATCGGCGGGACAGCAGTGAGAAGACTAAAGCGTCCCTAAAGCAGGACAGAGCGAGACAGAGCGATGTGACCGGTGCGAGGAGCGAGAGAGACAGACCGATTGAGACCAGGTTGAGCTCGACCCGCGCGTCGCTCATCTTTACCCTAAAATGCCGGTCACGTCCAGTCGACATCTTATTAAGCAACCAGCGGCAAGGACAAAGGAAGATTGCCGCGGCGGCCTGGATGCTGGATGCTGGCGGGGCGGCTACTTAGTCAGGACTTCTTAAATAATCTCCACCCGCACCGCGCCGCACCGCGCCGTCCAGGTGGTCAGCCCAGACCGATCGCCGAGAGTTTACAGATCTCCAGGTGACTGACTGCACCGCGTATAAATAAAGTTCTTTGGCAATTTTTTTTTTACGACATATGCTTTAGGACATGTTTTGCTTGGGTCACGTCTGGAACAAAGTCATTTTGGAAAGAGCAACATGAAGGAAATCGTTAAGTATTATTTTAAACTGTCTTCCTAATACGAACGATTTTGTTAGAACGTTATATCGGTTAGAATTTCTTCATAGGGTATCAACGATTAGTTAGGGGGCAAAATAAGAATGTCGTATCATCTTGAGTTTCATGCGCTTAGAGGCAAAGCCGTGAGAAGGACCCATAGCAGCGTGTCCATTCTGCATGCGTCTCTCTTTGGATCTACAGATGGGGGTGTAGCGCTGGAGCCTGCGGGCCGCTGAGGGCTCCAGGCTGGAGTGCTGGAGATCTCGCGCCAAGGTCGCGGCCGCCCGCCTTGCCCCGCCCCGCGCCTCACAATCCAATCCGCTCACTAGCGATGGCCCCTAACACTGCAAGGAGCGATGGCCATCGTAAAATACAACGCGCGCGGCGCGGCGCTTCGCGGCGTGGCGTAGCGTGGCGTGGTGTGGCGTGGCGTGGCCTGGCGTGGCGTGGCGTCTCGTCCCTTTCATCCATTGGTTGGGACGGGGTGCTCGGTGCTCCGAGCCCTACTTCACGTGGAGCAGGGCGCTTCAGGTTACCCCATTGTCACCGCGGACATTGGATGAGAGCGTCATAGTGAGCCGAGCCGAGCCGAGCCGAGCCGAGCCGAGCCGAGCCGACCCAGTGAGGTAGGCCGCTGGGGTTGCGAATGCGACTGGTGCTGCCATCGGCTGCCATACTCCTGAAAGCTCGTCCGTTCTTCCCTTAGCTTCCCCCAAGGGGCTTTAACCTTCAGATCACAGAATCGTGGGTTCATAATGGTAATAAAACGCGAACTTTTACAAATAAATTTGAATGAAGCCGAGTTTAGGTTTGACACGCAGCTCCGGCAGGCGTGTAATGTTCATATTGCACCTCGTTTCACGCACTGGTGACTCCTGCCGTGCCCAGCTCTCCTCGCCACGCGAAGCTTCTCAGTTCCAGTTCCAAGCCTCTGGAGTGCTGGAGCTGGCGCTGGAGTTTCGGGTGGCTTCGTGTCTTGCGGCTCTAGGTGCTCGCTGCTCGCGCGTCGCTTCGCAAAGAGCACGCGCTCGCCTGTAAGCGAGCTGCACACCGAAAAAAAATCATTTCTATTTAACTAAATTTGATGAAAAGTACGAAAAATTTTAGTATGGTCGAACTATGCAAATTTAGTTCAACAATAATGCGATGTTCTCATACCTTTATTTAGAGAACGCGGTTGTTTCTATACAGTGTACTCCCGAAAAAGCGAAATGTTTAGGTCTGGACTTGGAGACGAGACGAACAAAGCGGGAGAAGTGGCGCAATACTTCGTAATTGCTTTATTCCTGTCGTAAACACGCGGCGTTAGAAAAGATTCCCCCAAGTAGTGTGGTCGTCCGGAAACAGGAAAAGAGTGGGGTATCTCCCTTTCAGAAGAATACCAGAGCTCTAACTCTGTGGCGCGGATTTCGACAGCATCGACGCTATGAGAAATCAGAAAGGGACGATTGATTTTTCACTCTGGAAGTCTGTCTCCGGCGCACGTCCGGCGCCCGCCGCCATTACGGAGCTAGCACGCATCTCCCACACACTTACGCAATAACGTAAGGTACTGTGCGTGGGCACGGGTGTGATTCATATAATAATGATATTTGGTACCTTCGCCTTCGCCTCGCTTCTCGAGAAGATTACGACCTTTAGGACAAATTCTATTCTCAGTTCGATTGTTACGACGTTGACCGCCACTGCACGCGTGCGCTCCTTACACTCGCAACGGAGGTCGGAGTGACGAAAACAGCCTCGCCCGATCGGATGCATCTCAGTCTGTAAAGTGAGTCCCATAATTTTTGTTACTCAGTTCGAAACTTCCTCTGAAATAGGCGACATTTTCGGACTAGGAAACAAAAAAAGACGAAGTTTAGCGATTTCAATTGTGCTCGTCTGCACGAGCCGAGTCGAGTCCAGTCGAGCCGAGCCGAGTCAAGCCGAGCCGAGCCGAGCCGAGCCGAGGCGAGCCGAGCCGGGCCGAGCCGAGCCGAGCCGAGCCGAGCCGGGGCGTGGCTGACCACCTCGCGCAGCACGCACAGAGCAGCCAGCGCCACTACGGCACCTAAGCTGGAGAAACGCGTCTTTAAGCTGCGCAGCGGCGTTGTACCGCGATGTACTGCACGGTCAGTGGAGGTGTGGTCGGGGGAGGGGAGGGGGGCGGGCGAGGGGGCGGGCGAGGGGGCGGGGGAGGAGGAGGGGGCGGGGGCAGGGGCAGGGGAGCAGTCTAATAGTGGGCTCACCGCACGCGTTGTGCGGAACATATTCGCGAGATATAGAGGTCAGGACGTCACCGTGTGTGTCCGACACGCTGCTCCGAAAATTAAACTTAACAAATAAGTTCTGCTGACTGTGAAACTTACCAGAGACGGGACGTGAGCAGGTGTTCTCCGGCGCCACGCGTTATCAGTGTTGTGCAGCGCGCTGCTTCCCGGACCGCGACTCACTGCGCAACGAGGCCTGAAGTCAGAGAGAGAGAGCAATAATGCAAATCACAGGTGCCTCTTACACTATCACAACTCGTCACGTATTATGAGCAAAATGGACTGCGGGCTGGTGGTACCCGAACATGTTTCACTCCCGCACTATGTGGTTCCATCGGCGGTCAAAGGACGCCTACATCGGCACTCTCAGTCTGTATCGGCAGACTTTATCCCAACGACAGTCTCTCGATTCGAACGCCGCTGAGTCGGCGGTCAAAAGACTGCCAACGGCGACGGTGAAATGACCGCCGACAAAATATATCACATCGGCGCCAATAATAACAGCGAGCGCCAACAGATGGCGCTGCAGCCCTCCTGTCGCGATCCAGTTCGAAAGGAAAGAAAAGGAAAAGGAAAAGGAAAAGGAAAAGGAAAAGGAAAAGGAAAAGGAAAAGGAAAAGGAAAAGGAAAAGGAAAAGGTAGAGACAATCGGGACTGAGACAGCCGTCCGGGTAGGCAACCAGACGAGCGCGATGCACACGAGAGCGGCGGCCTGCCTACCTCGCCGGGCGCTTCAGAGCCGAGCTGCAAGCAGGCACTGCCTGGTGTTGGGCGAAGAAGTTACCGTGTGCCGTGTGTGGTTAGTAAATTGATTGCACACAACTGTACATTCGTTAAAAGTAACTGAACAATCGTTAAAAGTGATCAAACACAACAGCTTCATTCAAACGCGCGGAGATTAGTTCTGGTCACTCTAACGTCTATCAAACAGCCACATCTGAATTGAATTAAACGTTATTTCAGTCCCGGTGCGAACACGTGCTGCTGGAGCTGCGCTGCTGTCCAGCTTTGTCTCTGTCACTCTCTCAATTTGCGTGGGGTTTTTAATTTGTCTCCTGCCCTGGCCGGTGGCAGTCGAGTGAATGAATTGTTATTGTGTCATCCGTCAATCGATTTGTCGCTACAATTGCAAGCTGAGCCACGCGATGGATTGAGCTATCAATCTCTTTTAACAATTGGCACACGATGTGTTTGTCAAGGAATACATACGCGGATAAAAAAAAGAACAGATTGTGTGTATTAATTTTAGAAACACAAGGATCGCTGCTGTTGGCGAAACCAATAATTGTTTGGTGTGGATGGCTCGGCATGGATATGGCGTATTTGCATGATGCCAAAGAAGCCATTCTCTTGGTGCAAGAACCCTACTACCCCAGTGATCTCATTTCAAAGGTTCCTGCTGTTGATACTCGAGCTCAAAACAACATGGCCTGGCCCATCTCGCGCCCAGCTGCCTGGACGCTCATCGCGGAGCGTTCTGAACGGGGCGGGGCGGGGCGGGGCGGGGCGTGGCGGGGCGGGGCGGCGGTATCTGCTGCGGGAACACCTCGCTATTATTCATCCGGCCATGATGCCTGCGGTATGGACGCATCGCTGCCGACCAGCCCGGCGAGAGGAAGTACCGGAAGTTCACTGCGGACCTCTCCAGAAGGGGCGGGCAGGGGAAGGGGGAGGGGAGGGGGTGTTGATCTAGGCGCTAGGAGTTATGGTGCCGGCTCCAGCCGAGGGTCAAGAGTTTGGCCCGCGTGGAACCGGCTCCCCCCCCCCCCCCCCCCCCCCCCCCCCCCCCCCCCCCCCCCCTCCCCCCCCCCTCCCCCGCACTCCCTCCAGCCTGGCAAGTCTACATATGGACGGGATGTCCTGTATGGACGCTGACCACCGACATGACCGCAGACCGTTAGATCATCATCGCCATAGCACGACCTGGAACATGACATGGAACCTGACATGGGACATGGCTGACATTCATTGGCCAATCCACAGATTGTGATAGGATGACGAAGCCCCGTGTTTAGCTCTTAAATTTTGAAGAGTGAAAGTCGGAGGGGAACACCACCGTCCGCAACAAAATATCGTACCGTTTGCACTACTAAACCTCGTTATTTTGCATAAATTTTGGTAACTTTGCATGCACACGCGGTAAATTATTTCCAACATTAATTTCTAATAATTTACAGACGTGTTGGCTTGCACTGATTTGTGAAAATTCGTGTTAACTCACATTGTTAATTCACACAAATTTCTAAGATTCATACATTCAAATTGTAAGTTGTTTAACCATCGCTGAAAAGATGATCATCATAAGCCCCGCACTGCCTTCAAAGCAACGCGTCACATGATGAGGCTCGGAAAGACAAGGCGGTGGGTTCCTATTTCTTTACAGGCGGTGTTAGTCTAGGTCCATGTGATGTGTCTGGCGGAGACAGCGTGGCTGACGTACCTATTGGTTACTGCATGAATACAGAGTAGGCCCGTGACTCGTTCCGCGAGCACAGCCACGAAATACTGGAAACGCGCGCCGAATGAGAATCAGTTCTTCCCTACACGAAATGCGGACTCGCGACCACGTCACGCGGCGTATAGTCTTCTCCCGTGGCGGGGAGTGGAGGCACGGTGACGTCACTGCGATGGTGACGGCGAGTGTTCCTGTCACACCACGGCAGGTCATTGCCAGGTTGAATCCTTGCCCACCTGTCCGGGCACCCGTACTACTTCCCACACCTCTGGATCTATACAGAGAAAATAAATTTAATTTTTAACTTTGCGATGGAGTTAGATTGAATTTCCACGCACTGCAAAAAATGTTGTACTATTGCACCGGATAAAAAAAATAATAAATATTTCAATACTGCACAGTCTCGTGCGTACAGTCTTGTAGTTTACGGTTGACAATATTTCAAGTACAATACGTATTGCATGGAAAAAGCAAAGTACATGGGGAGGTATCTTATCGCGGTATCGTGGAAGCAATACAAGTACTATCTGCCTCTATGATTTTTTTGATTTTTTTTAGCAGCACTCACTAGGCAGTGGTGTTGTGAATGGTCCAGCAATGTCCTGTAAGAAATAATAATATGCATTGCGTGGTGGGCCGGGCCGGGCCGGGCCGGCCGAGGGGCTTGGAAAGGGTCGGGGGCGTAAGTACAGTCTGAGTCAGAGTTTCGGCAGCGGAAGGACGCGCGGCATACCTTGCCCCATCCAGAGGCTCGCGGCGCGGCGCGGCTCGCCCGCCCACCGTGCGGTGCGCCGTACCGGCCGCGGGGCGGGGCGGGCTGGGCGCCGGTCGGGCAGGGCCCGGCAGGGCGCGGCAGGGCCACACAGGCGCGTGATGCAAGGTGCACGCCCAACAACATCCCGCCCGGCCCGGCTCGCGTCTATCTATTACAGGACGAATGGTATAATAATGCTACGCACAGGAAAGGGGGAAAACCCGCCTCATGATGATCCGGTTCGACAGCTCTGTCCGGTGCAGAGGGCCTCGACGTGGAGAGCCGCTACCGCTTCCACCGACCGGCTACTCTACGCTCTTACTGCTTCCTTACTAGCAGCGAATCGTTCATACGATGCTACGAAGAAATTTGTGAGAATAAATTCAAATAATGACTTCGTTCAAAGTACGAAGAAATTTTTTAATACGTTATGACTGTTGGGATTTATAAACATAGTACGGAGTGCCTAGTCTGGTCCAACACGGATGGTGAAACATGGGTCCCCGGTTCGCACCGCACCGCCCCCCCCCCCCCCCCCCCCCCCCCCCCCCCCCC
>CABIKL010003648.1:0-10657 GCA_902196195.1 Aptinothrips rufus | reverse complement strand
AGGAAAGAAGGGGTCACAACTCGGGTACCAGAGGTCAAGGGTCAATTCTGACGGATAAGACGTTCTCCCAAAAACGTCTCGACACATGCGTTAGGAAGTCAATGCACGCGAAGAACATTTCAGGAAAATCTCGTAAGATAAGTTATTAACACGTGTCATCTCTTCACGGCAAGTGCGTTGGGACTCGATTTTACGCGTCAGCAGTAAAATTCACGACATGTTTTTTTTCTTAACCCTGAATACGGAGTAAAGTCCTATAACGGCTCTAGCGATTTTCATAAAATTTGAGTATGTTCCAAATCACGGATTTAATAGCCTAGATATTGAAATTCAGAAAAATTCATCTCTTGGATTTGAAGAAATCCGGGAAAACATGACCGGTTGCCATGGGTAGCCAACACAGACACGGGCAGGCGGCCAGCGGCGGCCGACCAACAGTGCTACTTGCGGACTAGGGCACAGTATTTGATAGGGTAAAAAAAGGATAGAAAGGTCAAAGGTCATATATGATGAATGGAACTAGGTCCTGATTATCTGTTGAGGTTTGAGTTGAAAAATCATTACAATCAGATAAATTGTAGGGGACCGTGATAAGGTAGTGGCCGAGTAATAAGCAGTAGTTGGGAAGGTCATAACTGGATCTGGAGATCAAAGGCTAAATATGATTCTTCAAAGTTTTGACATCTGATAATTGTCCGGTCGATTATTACAGCAAAGACTTGCTGGGCAACAAGCCCAGTAAGAATTGCGTTGTCGAAATTACATCGATCACGTCATTTGATCTCATTCAAAGTTTTGACATCTGATAATTTTCCGGTCGATTATTACAGCAAAAACTTGCTGGGCAACAAGCCCAGTAAGAATTGCGTTGTCGAAATTACATCGATCACGTCATTCGATCTCATTTCGACGTCGACTCAGCATTATTTTGTTCCTAAAATCGACGAATCATCGATGTCAACCTGGATTCCACGAACTATTTTTCACTGGGAAGGACTGTGTCTCACACTCGAGCTAACTGATCCAAAAAAAATATTTTCATTCAATGGAAATAATGAGAAGTCAAGAGCAAAATTTCGATATCGATTCAATGTTGTTCCTTTGTCTGTTACACCGTAAACCTTATAATTATAACGCATTCATGTATTTACATTGTACTGTAACTGTCAAGTCAAGTGTAATTGTTACCTTGGTATGAATATTGCTGGGATACACTGGTTGCTGGTCAACTGTATGTCGGTGAACGTTCATCTGACATATTATAGACATATATAGAGATGTCACTTCAAGTCAACCACACAAGTTGCTATAGCAACATGCTTCACCACCACCGAGCCGAGTAGTGGGGGCTAAATGAAATACTCCGCAAATCTCTCACTACGCAGCGTCGAATTACGAATTTCCCCTCCTCAGATGAAACAATTAGATCCAAGTTTTGACATTGCAACTTAATTCCCTCTACTTATATCAACATTTCAGGCTGAACGTTTACCTATCCAAACCTTCGGGCCGTTAACGCTTTAGCGTTAGAATTTTTAGTCTTCGAACTCAGAGTTTTTGGGAGACGTTACTTAACATATTGCTGTTGATAATAATTTCAGATGTGGGTGATGAGTGTACTAAAACAGGATCTTTTTTATATCACGTAAAATACGTAATATACGCGTAATGTCCGTAAAATGTCGGTAATTTTCGTAATTTTGTTGTGATATTGCACAAAATGATTAGACTACTTTTGATCTATTGACTGGCACACTCCTACCTATTTGCACACAAGCAGTCACGACAGTCCTGTGCAGCTTGAATTTCAAAGACATTACACAATTAACGATCAGTTACAGTAACATTTTTTGTTATTTTGCATGATTACAACATTAAATTCACATATTCGTTTATATACAGACGGACATGGCTTCTTCGCTCTGTGCAGATAGCCTTCTTTTCCTGGGAGGTATCGAAGCATGTTCGTTCCAGCCAAGGTTGCGTTCCTCTTGTGACCGGCGAAACAGAGTGCTATTGAACAACAATCCATCCAACCCGCAGCACTTACTCTGAATAAACTAGGTTAGGTGTACGCCAGACAGTTGCCTCGCGTAATAGGCTGAGCTCGCTTAATACTTAAGCTTGCTCAACCCGTCACGCTCAGCCCCTGTCTGGGCTCCCACCTAACCTAGGCCTAGGACGCTTTCGGCTCGGCCCTTCGGTCCTTAATTCAGAGTCTTCCAGAGCAAGACGATGTATTGTTTAAAAACTACATCCTGACTGGCCGTAAAATATAGTACTTTCACTGCTTAGAAAGTGTGATGTCATAATTAATTGCACTTCAAATGCGATGAACATCACCATAAACAGTCATGGAAAAAGTAATCTCGCTTTTGACGTGATGATGATCGTATTTAGAATGCGATGAAAACTCAAGGCACTTTCAATTACAGTGGTTTTTAACAAATTCCGACAATCTAATCAAAGTAATGAACACTTTTTTGAGGGTCGTGGGCCATTAGGATGTTTCTGGAACGTCATCCTGCATCAACCGTTCTGGCAACGAAGCAATTCGGAGGTTATATTTTCTGATCAAATCTTTGGGTTACAACACGCTACCTCGGCCGCTCTGGCACCGCTGCCCCACACGAATGGCTGATTTTGGCCTTCACGTTGCCGTCGACTAAAAAGCGCTCGGCAAACACCTATAATTATTTAGGAAACATCCTATCCACGGGCGTGGATAGGGAGTGAGTGTGCAGGGGTTGAGCAATCCACACACTCTCAGACCTTATGAACCTTTTTGTTCATAAAGCATGAACAAATTTGTGCAACAATAGACTATGAACAAAATTATCCATGGCCATGAACAAATTTGTTAATAACCATCAACAAAATGTTGATAACGTATGAACAAATTTGTTAATAACTCTTATTGTTGCACAAATTTGACAATAGATATTGTCAAAATGTTCATGGCGGTCTGAGAGTGCACCGTTTAGTGAGACCAGACTCTTTCGGGAAGACACTGTTTGTCGCACACCTAACTACGTAGAGCACATTCTGGACGTCGTAGTTCACTGAATCAGTCGTTTCGCCGAGCGTTTCGCTCCTCCATCGTTAAATGCGCTTCTGTCCGACTGATCTTCAAGATTCAGAAGTTATCGTGAGAGCAAGATACGAACACAGAAAGACAAACAAACAAACAAACAAAAGGGAAAATGGCGGTCGAGAAGCTGGCCTCGCTAATGCTCAGCAGATAAGTTTTCTTTTCAATAGTTTTGATTTCATTTTTATTCTATTTCTTTCAGAGAGGATATTTCTTTTCACCTTGCTACTGGTGCAAGTAGCTGCTATTCCTGGATTGCTAGATATTCTACCTCGCGGGCTCGGCTTAGGCCTAGGTTAGTAATCTGCGTTGCCACACCTCCTCAAGCTAATACATGACTTTTTCATTCTCGTTATTTCAGATGTGTCGGATAAAAAGATTTGGACGTTCTCAGATACGAATGTTGAAGAGGGCATACTCTTGTACTGGCGCGTAGATAACGGAGGACGGGGAGGGATGATTTACGTGTTCACCCACTCCCCCAAAGTAGTCAAGAAGCATGGCTGACCACATGATTGCGTCCAGTGAGAGCGAGATTTAGAACTTGTGACAACCAACTCGGTCTCTGAACAGAACTCGCAGTATAAACTGGGCCGTAATTCATTTCATGGCCGAAGTTCCGCACAGGGTCCAATGTGGGCGAATCACCTCAATACTCTCGTTCTCACCGGGTCGCAGTACGGCTGTCGGAAGATGTTGACCCCCATACCGGCAGGCAGCTAGTGCTGAACCTAATACCCTCGATGCCGTAGACACCTGATCCCATCGTGCGTCGTATGACGCTACGTCACCACCAGTTCAAAGGTCCGAGCAGCAGTTCGTTGGGCAAGACAACGATAACTCAATCTTTTCCCCGTATCGTCCATAGAGTAAGCTAACCTATTTCGGGTCAGTCCCTAATTCGGATCAATCACGGTTCACGTCTCACGCAGCCAATCAGTCTTTTTTAGTACTTTTTTTTTCTGAAGAGAGTGCGTTGTTCTCTTCAAATTCTACTGCGCAGAACCGATGCGCAGAAGGTCTCCTGCCTGCGCAATCGCCCAGCCGCCTGCCTGCAGGCGGCAAGCCGTGAGGCAGCCAGCTCGATTCTTGCTACCTCTCCAGGGCGCACTTCTCTCATGGGTGGAGCTTGCTTGCGCCTGACTATGACTACCCACCTCTGCTCTTGCCCCACCAATGGAAGTTGTCTTGTTCTTCGTTCTTCCGGTTCAGACCTTCCTTGCAGTACACCTGTTGAGAATTATACCTGTTGCGAATTACACCTGTTGTTGACATACGCAGGCTAAATAATGTAAATTACAATTATTTGTGTATACCTGATGGGAATTATACCTGTTGGGAATTATACCAGTTGCGAATTATACCTGTTGGGAACTATGCCTGTTGGGAATTATACCTGTTGACACGCAGGGCTTAGTAATATAAATTAAACTTATTCGTTTATATCTGATGGGCATTATACCTGTTGAGATTTATTCCTGTTGACACTCTGAGTCAAATAAAATAAAGTAGTGTATATCTGATGGGATTCACACCTGATGGGATTATACCTGATGGGACTGCATACCTGATGAGGTGCACTCTTTCCGAAGTTGATGCTTGTTTTTCTTAAGTACAACACTCCTTTGCCATGCAGTGGTCTTTCCTGTTAACATTAACGCGTTAACGTTAACCACCTTTCATTAACAATTAACGTTAACGCATTATTTTTTTGTTTTCGTTAGCAAGGCTGTGGGGAAGCAAGGTAAAGGAACGACGCTTGGCCCGAAAAACAAACGTGCAGATTTACCGCGCTCTTTCAGTACCGCAGCAATGCTGAAGATACATTTGTAACACATAGAATGCGATCGAATCAGAGCGCTACTTTTGCTTGCGCCAGGTCCCACTACAGTTCAAATTCCACAAGGCACGCTCCTGGGAGATGTCAGGCGGTCCAGCGAGGGACAGCCATACCTCTCGTTCCAAGGAATCCCATACGCCAAGCCGCCGGTTGGAGACCTGCGCTTCAGAGTGAGTCCATCCCTTCAAGCAACGTGCTCACGACTTCCAAGATGGCGTGGTAGAAATTTATGAGAAAGAGAAATACTATGATTGGAGTGCGGCGAGGATTGAAAAGCTCTTTTTTCTGTCACCGATGTGCTAAACAATTATATATCGATTTAAGGTAAGCCTCAAACACAGTAAAATCAATCACGACGACAAAAAATGATTTTCAAACAGGGACATTACTGTAATTGTGGTTGATATTGCGCTTTAGGCAAATAAAACGAGCATAAATTGTCAGAATGAATGATGCTATTGGCCAATGGCCGCCAAACGATTAGGGAAACAGTTGTCGATTCCATTTTCGAATTTTGAAATATGGCAACATTAATGGTTTCAATAATCCCCAAAAATTGTGCAGAAGATGACCAATAACCAACGATAGCGAGCGTCTTTGACCATTGCGTAATCAAATGATTTTCATCGAGGCAACTTTCAATCCGGGTTGCGGTTTCGAATTATGAGCCCTCTCAATCGTGGCAGCTCGACAATTACGTTATCATGCCA
This sequence comes from Aptinothrips rufus, assembly GCA_902196195.1. NCBI lineage: Eukaryota > Metazoa > Arthropoda > Insecta > Thysanoptera > Thripidae > Aptinothrips > Aptinothrips rufus. The sequence goes on along the minus strand of CABIKL010003648.1, from coordinate 5,016 downwards.
ACTTTGTCTGACAAAAGTCTGAATTCTCGGTGCCATTCGTTTAAAGGGACCCTTGCCGCCAGAGCCGTGGTTGGGGATACGGGACGCGACCAAGGAGGGAGCCATGTGCTGGCAGGCGCTCGGTTCCAAAATAATCAAGATACCGTTCTTTAGTGACTTAGGCAGGGCACCTATGGACTACGTGAAAGACGCGGTGAGTTTGGCCAGCGTGTAATTCAATGGCCATTGTTAGAGTAAAACGAACCAGCAAGTCGGTCAAATGGGTGGATTGATTTCAGATGGATCAGCCAGTTGATATCGTCGTCAAAAATTACGTGAAGCTACTGACTTCGACACCAAACCTGATGAAAGGCCTCCCATCGTTTACAAATATGAACGAAGATTGCCTGTTTCTGAATGTTTACACACCAGTGGTAAGGTCTCACAAAAATACGTAAGGTTCTCACGCTTCGAAAGCATAAATCAACTGAAAGAAATAATGCTCTTAGTGTGATTATCAGAAATGCTATCAATGTGCACCTCCTTAAAAATACTTGTTCACTCAGCGTTTGTCTGTCCCCTCACGATTACCTCCGAACGCGTTTAGGTACACACTAAACGTATTTGTATGCGAATAATTTGTACAAAGTTACAACTATGTTTGAAGTACACTATTTTGAGCGTTTCGTGCGTACGATTTTTGCTAATTGTACGCAAATGTGCACAAAAACTGTGAGTAAAATGTGCACAAAAAACGTGCACCTCAAGCGTAGGTTTAATTTTGTACCATTGTTTGTACAAGATGGTACAATACATTTAGTGTGAACCTCGCGAGATTTACAACTATGACCAAGCCAGTCCCTGGAAATAGACCCTATCATCTGCAAAGAGCGAACGGAGACAACCATTTCTGCATTGACCGAGCAGAGCCCAGCCTATCTGAATAGGGATCCCTGCAGAGCAGAGATAGCCCGGCCTCCGTTCGCTCACTGCAGATATAGGCTGGCGTCCGTGCGCTCTTTGCAGATAGGCTTCTCTTCCAGGAAGTTATCGATTTTTAGACACGTTGAGCAGGGTCTCGCCGATAACCTTGAAAACCGCGCTAAAAACGCATTTAGAAGTTTATTCCAAACCTCCGTACCAGTGTAGAGGGTTTTCCTATTAGACTTCCTAATCGATTCCCAATCGAGTCGAAACCGACGCAGTTCAAGCTATTACTCTACGCGAACACCACTGCGAAAATGATACCGACGAGTTTCAAGTTTTCAGCACGCAAGGCGTGACATATTTTTTCCCTTATTTCTCTTGTTTTAATGCCAGCAGTATGCGCGGCAGAAGCACACTTTGTATGAGAGCACAAGTAACGCACCAGCACCAGCCCTGGCTGTCAGACCCTATTCTTAACTTGAAAACGAAAAGACCAATCTAAATTCCGAAACGTGAATGATTATTTACTTACGAGTACGGTTGATGATTCGATTTCCGTTTTTCAAAAGTGTTTAAGCTTTGACACAGCAACGATGAGACTTTTCTCACCGACCATCGTGATTCCAACCGCTTTTAATTGATTCGTGGCGGTGCAGAAGACATGCTAATTAATCAAATTTCCCTTTGGCGTGTGCTCTTGGGCTGTCAGGCTTCCCTGCCTACGGACAGACCACTTCCGGTCTTAGTATTCATCCACGGCGGAGGATTTATTTTGGGAAATGGTGACACCTCCTTCTACGGTCCGGAATACCTCATGGACCGCAATATAGTGCTAGTCACAATCAACTACCGTCTTGGCTTTTTAGGTTCGTATGTCATCTTCTTTTCCACTAAAATTGCGAGTAGGATTTAAAGTGATGGTAATTTCATACATTTGCCGTATTTAACGGTAAAGTTCGGTAAGAAACGACACAACTCTTTTCTTTCGTGTCGATGTCGAATGTCAATATTTAATGTTTTATTTGGAATGGGCGTATAAAAATTTCTGCTAGTTTAGTTAGGGCCTGAGACAAGAGGGGATGCGGCCGGTCCGTTTGCTTAAAAATAAGGTATTGCAAAGACTCATTGTGCAACCATCTCAGTCTTTATTTGAAACAGGTTTGATTGCCCTATAAGGGAACACGCCATGGACCTGAATGAAAATTTTACTTTTAAAATTAAATGTAACTGATTTTTATGGCGAGGTTTTCAATACATAACCAAGTCAAAATTACTAAAAGTTACCAACTTTAAGGTGTGCTGCTTAGAATACGGTAATTTACTGATTTTACTGGAGTTCTATTGTTTTTATTGTCCAGGCGCATTATCTGGAAAAGGTTTCTTTGGGGAGGCAAAAGTTTGAAATTATGCCGCTGCCAGTGATGCGAGACTGGTTAGCCTATGTTCTTTATTACCACACAGGAATAACAACAGCTGTTTCGAAACAAATTTTCATTCGATTCGGGAGGGTCTCTTGCCAACATCAGTTCGATACATACATGGAAGAGTAACCTGCAAAGAGCGAACGGAGACCAGCCTATCTGCACTGATCGAATAGAGACTTAGCCTATCTGGATAGGGATCCCTGCATCCCTGCAGAGATAGGCCAGTCTCCGATAATTCACTGCTGATAGGCTGGTCTCCGTTCGCCCTTTGCAGATAGGCACAGATTGGTATCGAATTTCGTCAGTTATAATCACAACTAAACTTTGACGGCAGTCAACTCTTCTACTTCACGAACACGAACATTTTTGTTCCAAACGCATTAACAAATTTGGTCAGCAATAGATTTTTTAACAAAATTGTCCGAAGCAAGTAATGAATCTATTGATGCACAAATTCAACAATGTTGTATACTATGAGCGTAGATGTTGTCGTTTCGGTTAGATTTTGGTAGATAGCAAATGAACGGCGTTCATTCGCGAATTGCCTGTTAAGTTTTTGGAAAGGAGTATTCACCGCCAAATCGTTTATATTCATGCATATTCATTCAATCTTTATAACTCTGGTAAACTTCCTCTTCATAAATTATCCAGAAATGACTTTAAATTTTGACAAGTTTTTGTCTATAGCGCCAAAAGAAACTCGACTAAGGCGTAAGGAAAATACTGCATTTACGAAACCATATTATGGTGGGCTGCGCCGCAGGCTTTTTGACGACCAACACGTCTGATGCTCCGGGTAACGCGGCCCTCAAGGACCAGGTCATGGCACTGAGGTGGGTCAAGAGCAACATCAGAGCCTTCGGAGGCGACCCTTCCCAGGTGACCATCTACGGGGAGTCAGCCGGTGCCGCTTCGGTCCACTATCACATGATGTCCCCGCTGTCAGAGGGTGAGTGACAACCTCGGGTTGATAAATAGTCAGAAGAAGAAAAGCAAGAAGGAAATCATGGAACCACTAATGACTCTGGTAGTAAATCTTTTCAATGAAACCCTTTACATTTAGGACTAACCTGAACCATCGTTTAAAACAAGCTGAGGCCAACAGCGAGCCGAAGAGCCCAGCCCGGCCCAGCCTGGCCGTCCGGCGGCGCTTTTCCCATCAATCAAAAAAATCCCCGACGGTGTATTTTTTCCTTCTTTTTATTTCAGTGTGTGTACCCTCGAAATCGCTAGAGCTGACATCCAAATCGGCATGGTTACTGAAGCAGTGAATAGGTTGCTTAATGCAGTTATTGCCATGGAACAGGCGCCGTTACTTTACTGTTTGCTGTGTAGCACATAACTGAGAATGCAATCACGAATCATTCCTAGGTCTGTTCAAAGCGGCCATCTTGTCGAGCAGCACGTTGCAAGCCTTCCTGTGGAGGCCCAAAGTGCCACCGCCGGAGATGACCCGGCGCCTCGTGGCTCTGCTGGGTGGCCCGGTGGAGGGCACAGCGGCAGAGATGGTCACCTTCCTGCGTTCACTGCCTGCCGCCGCCCTCAGCATCGGGGCCTTGGACGTCTTCCACGAGGAGGTGTGAAAGAAGCCCTGGGAGGACTTTAAGCTCGTGTAATCGTATGCGCAAGGTCGATCAGGTTGTCAAGCGTAGCCAACATTGAATTTCAACATACAATGTTCTATCGCGGCCACACGACAAATATCCGTTCACAGGTAACGCAATCTTTAAAGCCAGTGGGATGGGGGGCGGGGAGAGGGGGGGCGGGGGGGCAGAGAACTGCATTTTGCCTATCTAACAGGCGTTTATAATGAGAAGGTTAGGTTAGGTAACGAAACTAGGGGGGGGGGGCCTTGACCCCCATGCCCTCCCGAGGAACGACGCCCCTGAGTCACCACTAATACTGGTGATCTTACAGGATCGACGCCCCTGCGATATTGATATAGTCACCACTAATACTGATGATCTTATACCTGTAGACAAGATAAGTTTAAAGAAAATATGGTGGCTTAGCAACCTTTTATGTTTCCATAGCGTTGCCACACTGGAAAAACAAATGTATAGTAACTATACACTTGAGATGTATAGCGGGTGCTATACACTTCAAATGTATAGTTACTATACACTTGAAGTGTATAGCTGGTGCTATACACTTCAAGTGTATAGTTGCTATACATTTGGAGGGCTGGCGCCTATGCTGTTTCATAGACAAACTACACACCTGAAGTGTATAGCACGAGCCATACATTTCAAGTGTATAGTAACTATACACCTGAAGTGTATAGCAACCGCTATACATCTCAAGTGTATAGTTACTATACATTTGTTTTTCCAGTGCATTCGTGGACAAACCGTAGCGTGGGCTACGTGACAACATTTGCGCAAAATAATCTTACTCCTCCGCGATTAGTGGAGAAAGATTTTTCCCAACGAAATCCTCTTGCAAACACTACAGTCCTCCAATCAGAATTGAATGACTCTTACATATGAAATCGTCCTGCGAACAACTCAGTCCTTTTGTTGGAGCGCTGTAGCCACTGTAGCCCTTGTTGGCCTTTCTAGTACTGGGAAGAGCGCCTGCCAATACCGTCCCGCCAAGAACAGGCGTGGGGTGGGCTGCCTATCTTGCTGAACGCAGGCGCTCGACGAAGGGCCGCTCTGCGAATGACGTTCGAAAAATTGCTTGA
>CABIKL010003647.1:0-10658 GCA_902196195.1 Aptinothrips rufus | reverse complement strand
CCCCCCCCCCCCCCCCCCCCCCCCCCAACCTCCGGGCCGAGGAACCCACCTCCCGGAGGGGACCGGATATACGTTGGCAGGGTGCCATTTAACCTGATGATATAATCTCCGTTCTTGACAGTCAGATTTGGATCCAAACGCTCCTTTCGTCAAAATTAATGCCTTAAAATCACATAGAACTATCTGTTGTTGTTTTTTGTGGCTGTACGCTAGGAGTGGACATGCCGGGAATCAGGTGATACGCGTTTTATTTTATGTATCGCAGTGCCGCACGCGCCGATACAAAGAAGGGGGTCTATTCTCTATGTGTGTGTCTGCAGCCGAAATTTGTGTTGCGTGTCATGGGTGGGGAAGGGCTGAGCGTTCGGAGGTGATGTTTGTCTCTCCGCTCTTCCGAACCGCAGCATTGATTCAGAGCCAATCATGCAAATGGGAACGCGACGTGGGGTGACCTCTCGTGCTGCCCGGCGTTGAAGTCTCCAAGCCACACGTCGTGGCCTGGATCTCCATCGCCCCTGTGAAAGGCAACCACAAGCGGTCCTGGAACAAAGGTCTCCAGGTCTACTCCCAGGGGATCGTCTCGCCTGCTAAACTAGGTGTGCCGCACCTGCTACCGGGTCCGCCTCGGGTTACGCGCGGCGTGGCGCGGCGTGGCTGGGCGCGCGGCGGCGCGGCACTCCGCTACTGTTGAGAAGGGAAGGGCGCGCTTTGAAATTTGAATCGCACCGACTAGCCTGGCTAGAAACAGAGGCATATGACACGGTCACCTGATCAACCAGGCTGGCTACATCACAGCCATCAGGTTCAGTCCGCGGCGGCATGGCAGGGCGCTGCGCTGGGTGTCTCCAAGAAGAAAAAAAAGAAGAAGAGACTCCATAGGCGAAGCAAAGGCAGGTAGCAGAGACAGGATCGACATCTATGGCTGAGCATAATTATTTAGGGTGATGCAGAGAGTTGCTTCCTAATGCACGCGTACGAGGCGCTCGGTGTACTACTCTGATGGTAGGCTCCAGCTTCCACTTATAAATTAATCTAATTGGCTTCTGTCTGGTGCCATTCTCATGGGGCCCGAGTCGTACTGGTATAGGTACGGGAATGGGTAATACGGGGTCTTACCGTAAAGTTGATCGCAAACCTCATCGGAAACCGCTTCCAATCAAAGGGCGCCTCGGTCGGTAATAAGAGGGTGCGCTCCATAATCCCCACTCCACCCCCTCCCCCAACTGTTGCACCCTCAGGACCAACAAGCCCAGTGCTATTCATTCACAGTCTGAAAGCGCAGGTGGAAACCATCTCATCATGTGATCAAATGATTGTAGCTGTGCTCCTGTGGAACCATACGCCTTCTCGGCCTTAATGATGTAAACCTTTCTTGAGGAAGAGTTGTGAGTTTGCTCGCCGCTGAACGCGAAGTAAGTTTCTGAATGGCTCGAGTTGGTTCGTCACAACAAAATTCACTTGACTGTACAAAGAAAAATGTCGCGTGTTCAAAACTCGCCGTGAGAGTACAGTAAATTTCTTTTCAGCACGCTAGTACGAAACGATTCGTCTAACTTGCCATCCTGAGCTTAGCTAATGCAATATTGATCACTTATGTCAATGCTTACAGAACTTCGGCTCAAAAAAGCGTAAGCCCCAAGTGCCGAATGCGGTGCCTTGGTTGGCTTCTTATCAGTAGCGTGACCACAACACAAATAATATCCCAGCTCTCAATCATTAAGCCCCCATGATGCACCCTACACAGGTGATCCGCCCCGGGCCCAATACACTCTCATTACCATGCCTCCAAAAAGAAAGAGACACCGAATGAATAGGCGAAGAGTGGTGCACCTTCCAGTGAGCAGTCTATGTGCAGCTTGGAGGCGTTAGCCACGCCCTCTGGGCCCTACCCGTCTCTCCCAAGATCGGATCTGGAAAGTAGGCGAGACATCTAGAGTTTAATTTTAGGCAAATTTAGGTTTCAAAAAGCTTTTTCTAGAGCATATCTACGACGCTGCTGAAATGCACCTAAGAGGGGAGGTAGGCTTCCCTACCCCATGCTGTCGCGGAAGGCTTTCTGGGCTAATTCATGTATTAAGTACAGGCCAGGTATTTTTTTTCAATACGACTTCTTGGAATTAGCACATATCAACACCATTTTAAATGCACTGCGAAGCGCGCATGTAATTAACAAGCTTTTGTTCAACTTGTTTTTCGACTCATTACTGTTCTCATAAATTATCTCGCCCAACCTCAGGGTGATTAGAAGCCGTTTGAATGCGTAATCGAACGTGATACTGATGGAGCTACTGCTCGTGATACTGTACCGCGGGAAGATGAGAGGCTTTTCGCCCGGAGCGACGAAAGTCAATTTCCCATTCTCCGAGTTATGCTCTCTGCCATATTTCCCTACAAGGGCTCGTCCATCTATTTGAATCCGCCACGGCAATCAGTGGGGCTCAGGTCCGACCTCATTAATCTACGTGGAAGGGAAGGGTTCGGGACAAGAGGCTCATCAGACGCGCGCTGTGATAGATTACACCACCACCACCGAGCTCTGATATTGGGCAGCATATTTCGCACCGCGCTCCCCCGCACGGAGGGGAGAGGAAAAACCAAGAGGGGGGGGGGGAGCGTTGATGTGTGGACTACCACACCTGTGGCGGAGCAGCGCGGCGGCGGCCGACACGGGTGCGGATATGATATGATAATAGAGCTCTAATGAAATTCAGGATGGTGAGTTTGTGTACCAGCGGAGTCAAAGAATCTGTTTCCATATTAAAAATGTATGTTTTCCGCAGCCGTTAGTGTATTCTTTTGTCAGAGTTGAAGGATCATTCAGGCGACGAGCAACCCTTTCCCGCCAAACGGCATTGAATTTCAAATACCACAGCTGCGGCCAGCGCGGCCCCCTGCAGAGGAAAATAAATGTTTTGAGGAATTTATTGATTGTGAACACGAAGGAGTGACAGTGGAACGCGAGCGAGGGTGTATGCAGGGCAGCCAGCAGGTACTAGGGGCCTTCCCTCCGCAGCACTATCATTCCGTCGACTGCACTCGGCTCTCTGGACGCCGACGAGGTGATAATTACTATCCGCCTCCATCCGCTGCGTCACAGGCGGCTGATAACACTCAACACCTTCTTATTCTTTTGTCTCCAGCCGAAGAGCAGGACCTGCATAAGGAAAAACGTCGAAGAAAATGTCACAGATGTAGCCCGAAAATCATCAGTTTAACAATCTCAAACAGTTTTCCGTCGTACGAGAGATGTGTACTCCATCTCGAATAGAAAGATCAGTATTAAGAAAAATTGCAGTTATTTTTCGATGCTTTTCGTCCTTTTATTTTATTAATTCGATCGTGAAGGACGAAATTCATCACAGCGTACCTACGTATTCGACGGAAGCATGACCAAGAAAGGCCCCTACAATTACGTCCGGACCTGGAAGGTGGTGCGTGCAGGGCCGAACGCGAGAAACGAGATATCGAACCTCCCCCTTCCCCCGCCTTTGCCCTGCAGGAGCTTGGCCCCTCCCCTCCGGCGTGGAAACTGGGTTTACACCTTGTTATTAAACAATCCCGGCAAGGTGCTCGATTGTTTAGTCAAGGGGAGATGATCCAAAGACAGGGGGTGAAAACAAACACCTGCAGACGCGTGGTTTGGCGTTATAGACTTCCAAAATTACTAAAAGAAACGGGCAGGGGAGTCTTTACGACATACAGTAACCTGTTATTCTATTCGATTACATCCGCACACTCTTACTTCCTTACTAACGAATTTGGCGGTTTGTTCATACACTACAAACAAATCCCGTACTAACAAAATTCGTTAGTATTATGAACGAAACTTTAGTATTACTAACAACTTACTTAGTATTACAAACGATTTTGTTAGTACCTTATGACGGTTGGGATTTGTTTGTAAGTGTATAAACGATTTGTTAGTAAGGAAGTAAGCATGCAGGCTCCAGGAGCATCTAAGATTCTAAGAATAAATCTCAAGCGACTAAAAATCATCTCCGCCGGAAAATACTTAAAATTCTCTTCTCATAACGGAACAAAAATTTGCGGTTTGACTATACTCCTCGCCAAAGAGTCATTTCAAGGTTCCGAGCGATTAATGACGACCCATCGAATCTCGATGACATTTATTTCGCTAGATTGGAAAGAATTACTGGCAGTGAAGTACTTGAGCTGTCCGCTCGCAGCAGGTGATGGTCGAAAAGTGGAAAAGCTGCCCTGAAATAAGGCCATATAACTTTCCAGAAACGAGAGCGCGCGCAATGCAGGGAGGGCGTGTACATGCTTATTACGCCGCCTTGTTTGATCAGCGGTGAGGGGCGAAAACAAACACCTGCCTGACGCGTCCGTCTTCTCGCTAACCGTCAATTGCGCCTGCAAACACGAGAAAAATATCGACACGCCCTCAGGCGATAAGAAGGCGTTGGAACGAAAAAGGGGGAAAGGGGGGGGGGGAGGAGGAGGAGGAGGAGGAGACTCGGACCAGACAGTGGCGTTACTCAACGAAGGTGCATTTAACGATTGACGGCCCGAAAGACAAGGAATTTTCTGTAGAATTCAAACACCAGTAAATTGAAAGTAGACAAGTACTGTCCAGAATTTATCGAAAAATAATCCGCGTTCTTGTTTCTCCTGGCCAATCGAACATTCATTCCTGCATAACAGGTGACGAGGATAGGCCCAACGCTTTCGGGAGGGGGCGTGGTGCGGTGGGGAGGGGAGGGGTGGGGGTGAGGTGGCAGTCGAGGTGAGAAGCGCAAGGTGCGACTCGCCTGTGCGTGATCAGCTTGCGTGAAAAGAAGCGACTTGGTAATTGATACCTTGGAGTGTTTACAGATACTGCTAATTGCCGGCTGATGGAGTCAGGCTGGCAGCCTCTGGTGGGCAGGAAGCTGAGATGGGCGTGGAGGGCGTCGGTCCAGTTGGCCTGATTGGAAGGGAAAACGTTTGTTAACGGTAGAGCAGGTAAAAAAATAATAATTTCAGTTCGAATTAAATTTATTGGAAAGTCGCAAAAATGAAGTACTGTATGTTTCAACTGTATTTGGTTGAGTCACAGCGCCTTACAACTAAATTAAGTTGGAACGCGATACTTTTGTTTCTCAATTTTGTTTTAGCGTTGTGAAGCTCTTCGGTGCCTGAGTAGTTTCTCTCGGCAGGAGTCAATATAGGTTCGCGGGTGTCTTGGAGCGTACACAAAGGGCTACCTGTAGGTACCTGTGGGGCGCCTACCTATGTAGCTATGTACTGGTACCTGCGGGTGCCTACCTGTAGGTGTATGAATGTACCTGTAGCCGAGTCGGCCGGAAACTACGAGCTTCCCTTCGGAAACGAGGAACATCTCTCGTAATGAGCGGTGTGTGTTTGTCGAGTGCGCCCACTCTCGGCGGCGCGAGGTGTTTGAAAGGCTGATTTGGGTGACTGCCTCGAAGGTAGCACAGGAAATTAAAGAAGTGTGTGTTTGTGAGGCGAGCAATGACGAGCCACGGTAATCGCATAGCAAGCGGAGGTGCGCGCATCATTTCGTGTTGCGCCCGCCATACTGCAAAGCCAAACGCGCGATCGACAAGTTATGCACTATGACAGTAGTAGTGTGCTGGCAGCGTGTGACGAAATGGCATGCATTTCCTAGTGTGTGACATTGACGTCACACGTTTCGAGCCGAATGTAATTCCTATGGTTGGCCGCAATCATGTGACATAATATCGATGTCTTACACTAGGAAATAATGCATGACATTTATGTCACATCCTCGGAAACGCATGACATTCGGGTAACATACGATGAAATGCATGACTGTCACCCGTAGTTTGACTTTGCAGTGTGGTTCGACGCGCCCATCACTATCACCAGTTCACGAACTATTAAAATTCAGTCTTCTTGTCAATGCCTGCTTTGGCCGTTACACTTGAAATTCTTCATTCTTCGGACTCTGCTGTCGAAATGTTGATGCCTGGTCAGATATTTGCACAAGGGGTCGCGTTTTGCAAAAACGTGTGCTGAGCGTTCCGGGGCGTGGCGGGGCGTGGCGGGGCGTGGCGGGGCGTGGCGGGGCGTGGAGGGCCGGCTAGGAGGGAGGCGGGGCCCGCTGACACTCGCGCGCTCACCATTATCACCCGTCCCACATTCAAAAGACATTGTCAGCGACGAGAGAAATCGGCATTCACTGATCCGACTGTCAGACGCTCCGCGGTACGGCGGGCTGAGATGGCAGCTCCCGTGCTGCGTGCCCTTTGTGTCCCGGTGCAGCGCAGGGGCGGCCCGAGGGCGGCCCGGAGGCGGTCGGGGGTGGCCCGGAGGCGGTCGGGGGCGGCCCGGAGGCGGTCGGTGGCGGCCCGGGGGCGGCCCGGAGGCGGTCGGGGGCGGACCGGGGGCGGACCGGAGGCGGCCGGGGGCGGGTCTCGGACCAGCCACGACCTGGGTACAGATGTGCCTGATTAGATGCTGCTCTAGTCTTTGTTTGCAATATGCTAGAAGTCAGGAGAAAGGAAGCCAATTCATAGCTTATTCACTTGAATGAACAGCCCAACTGTTCGAATTTCTTGTTCCAATTTATTGTAACTTACTGCTACACTTGGCATACGGAATAATTCAGACAATTTCAAATTAGCGAATATGTACCAAATTTTGAGATATGTTCACTCACGCGCCCCGTGTACAATCAGCGAGATCATCCGTGACCCTATCCGGTCCAATTATAACCTATTTTAGACCAAATCATGGACTGGAAAGTCCTCGTCCAGCTTCTGCCTGATAATAAGTGGAGGACGCTGCCATAAAGAAGCCCCGTGCTTTAGCCCCACTAACTAATCCCCCGAGTCCCAGCCCAGAGCCGCCCTCGCGTCCATTGCTTTCCATTGATCAAAGTTCTGGCTTATTTGTGTAGTGTTATGTCCCACGCCGCAGCGCGCCCCGCCCGCCCCGCCCCGCCCCGCCCCGCCCCGCCCTCGCACATCCCGCACAAAGCGACCTCCCGCTGGCGGCATTCAAGGGAGATGCTGGACCGAGCCTCTTTCAGGAGGCTGTGAAGAGCTGAGCATTATACTCATTACCCCTCGCTGGAAAGCTGCTCCGCGTTGTGCTTTCTTGTAAAATGTAATAGATTCTGGGCTCCCCGGCTTACCACGCCGGCCACGGGCGGCCGCGAACCATTGTGAGCGATGCGGCTCAGTGGCTGGGCCCCCGCTCCGCCCCCGCTCCGCCCCCGCCCCGCCCCCTCTCCCGTGTAAGTTTTAATATATCCAATTGAAAGCTAGCCTTGCCAGGAACACGGCGGGGCTGTGTGTACGTACTTTCATTCCAGTGAACTGCGTGCGACTGGACAAGCCGCCTATCAAGTCGAAGCTGTCTCGTGCCGGACCCGTGCCAACTAGAAAACAACCCAGCCTCGCGACCTGCCCACACCAATCAACACGAAGAGTTGCGTAGTTATGTCAACTCTATCCCCTCGAGTCCTATCGACTAATGTCAGATTATTTAGAACCATGAAGCCCGGTTCAACTAGTCCCTAGAACTGCAAGCTGCTCTTAGCAGCACATCTTTCTTTCAAAGCAGAATGTGAGGTTTCAATTTACATGCAGCGTCTCCATTACAAAGGGAAGACCGCTGGGATCGGTGCTCACTAAAGCTCTCTTGTTCAGCGAATGACCTTGGAATTAGCCCCCCCCCCCCCCCCCCGAACTGTTCATCCGAGGACCGTGCCTGGGGCTACGACACTAAGCCGCATTCGGTGAGCCAATGGGGCCAATCCGACCACTCAGCCAATCACAAAGTGGCGCGGATGTTGAAGGAAGACGGCCGGCTCTATAGTATGGCATGGTCCTTCCCTTGAACTGAACGCGGCTGAAAGAAGCGCGGTACAGTACTGTAGACACGCTCATCCTCTCTGCCCTCAGGCCAGGCGAGGGAGCCTCCATAAAGTGTGAGAACCACATGCGTTCTATTAACTTCAATTCGATCGAAGGAAAACAATTTTCGCGATAATGATTCATCTGCGGACGCGGCGCGAAACTATAACGAGGTTAACGTCCTGTCGACATTGCGATTAAAAGATCCGCAACCCTACTAAGTTCTGATCCTGTCGGCCTCCTCTACGCGGCTCCCCCGGACGGGTGCCTGTAATCCCTCGCTCGTGCAGCGGTGTGCAAAGCTGCCAGGGTATTTGTTTTCAGAAGGACGGTTCACCGAAACCATGTCGGATAATCTGCCGGCTGTATGGGGCGCGTAGAGGGAAGCATTCACGCATGTGGTCTCCCAGCATCGGATCAACACCGAGAATATAAAAGTTCCAATCATTTGATGCTCGCGCCGCTTGGTGCCCGGATCGGCCTATCGGTAGAAAGTCTTCCTATGTTCACTAGCGTGTACGTCTAATTATGTTAAAATTGGGATGTGCTACGCCGACAACACTGTTGAGTACTTTTTATTTGTGTTTTGTGTTCGTACGGAATTAATTTTTTTCAGCCTGTGTTAGTACGGAATTAATTTTTTCCGTCGTGAATAACTAAGTATAATTTTGTGCTTGGCACAAAATAATATACGCATCCATTTTGTTCTTACACGAAAGCACGCAAAAAAAGTACTCAACCCGGTAGGTAGTGTGGATCTTTCGCATTGCATCCGAAGAAAACTGTAAGAAGTAGTAATTGTGAGCATTAGAGTTGGATATGTTGTGAAATCGATCTGTCTGTCCCTTCAACCAATGTTGAGCAGCGCAGCACAGTAGTTTTAGTTCTGAGAACAAACATAGCAGCAACGGATTCGACCGGGTTCATAAGAGGCCGCGGAAAGAAGCGGGACGGTGGCCACCAACATTTTTACGGGGAATCTTCGGCAGCCATGTGACATTGCTTGTTGCATTCACACTCCAGTGGGCTGGCCGCACGAGGATGGGGTGGGACCTAGTGTTGCTCTTTACAGCGCCTCTGAGAATCCAAATGTTTAGGGCGTACGCCGCCCCGCCCCCGCCCCGCCCCCGCCCCGCCCTCCGCTCTCTGAGGCACTACTGATCCTGCCAGCCACACCCCCTCGGCCAGGGCTGTGGGCCGCAGGGTGAGCCGCAGTGGCCATTAATGGCAGATCGAAAACAGAAATCAAAATAACACGTGCATGCTCAACAACACCGCCGGGCCGTCTGCTGGGGGGCTCGTTCGAAGAATTGAAGGCTCCGGGTCGGGCAAGCAGGCTTGGCGTATAAACAGTTTGACTGCAGATACCTCCCCACTGAGACGCTTCTTCTGCTTGACGCTGCGAACCACGCATTTTCGTCGTGCTTCTCATGTTTGCTGATTAGAATTATCTCCAATATTTGTTTGAGATTTGCCGGGCCCCCCGCGGCGGGTTGGGCGGATCAGCGAGCGTCAAGTGCTTGTTGCATCTTGGAATTCAGTCGGGATGGAAAATTCGCAAACATGCAACAAAGCACGAAGGCCTCGTGTCCACACACGAGGAGACGTCTTGATACGTCGGCGGCAGATTTGGTCCCTCAGGACCCCGCGACTTGTTTACCCCGGCCGGCCGGCACCCCAGTCAACACAGCCCCGGCCCGGCCCGGCCAGTCCATGGCACGACCCACCCTAACCCGCCCGCTCACACGGAAGGAGCTGGATAGAGAGCCTGGAAGGAGAGAGGCGACAACTGTCATGGCGGCAGCGAGCACGAGATCCAGCTGTGTGCCCTCCACCCCGCACTTTCACCGCGCGCCCAGCGCTATCCACAGTTAGAGGCTGCCAGCTTGCTCACTGCGCCACCATGACAGTTGTCGCCTCTCTCCTTCCAGGCTCTCTAGAGCTGAAGGGACTAGATTTGTCAGTGGCGAGTCCAGTCTTCCCAAACGGTACTTTTAGTAGTGCGCAGGCTCGGCCCTGTTTCCACAGGGCCACGTGCCGCGTGTGGCTCTCTCCCCTCCCTGTCTCCCTAAAAGGAGCCGAGCCGTGCCGTGCCGAGCCGAGCAGCGCGGTGCGTGCTAGCTGCAGATTGGTATCTCCCGGGCCCTTTATTTATGTACACAATTACTTGATAAAACGGTCTCAGGTTGCCAGCTTCTTTTCCGCCCGGGTAGTCAGCGCTGCCGAGGGCTGCCGATGCTCAGCCATTGTGCGTTACGCCTGGACAGGACTCTCTGATGCCCGGATGAAAAGATATACTTCGGATTAAGCTTTTCAGAATCACGGTGAACGCGCGGGAGGCTGTAGCTTTTTTTTTCTTCTTTCTTATATTCTTCTATCGCTGGTCCTGAGTTTTGCAGTAAGGACGGCCGCACGCACGTTATATGCGACGACTGAATCATTGCGTGTGCATTATACGTGTTGCGATACATACAAGGCGAGCTAGGCCTGGCCTGGCCTGCCAGCCGTCAAGAATAGGAAATGGAAGTGCTTTGAGTGCTCTTCGCCGACACAGTGCATCTGCAGCAGTGGCGTGACATGCAGCGGCAGTGGGGAGATCCGCCCGCAGGTCATCACCCCGAGTGTGGCAAACATCCCCCTCCAGGATTGACGCTCCAGATCGCGAATCGAATCCAGGCAAGTCAATCCCGGTCTCAGCGCCCTGGAGTGTCTCACCTGGACGGAACACACAGGTGACAGATGACCTCTTAACTCATGTGACTCTTGTCTTCCAGCAAAGTTGATGACTGCCTCTAAGACTAACTCCCCTCC
>CABIKL010003646.1:0-10659 GCA_902196195.1 Aptinothrips rufus | reverse complement strand
CGGGGCGCAGGTCTCGATCCATGGGGTCTCACTCGAGGTCTCAGTCAGCCGGGTCTCAAGTCTGGCGGGTCTCATGTCGTATCACCCCTCTATTCCTGGGCTATACAGTAGGTTTTGCACAAACTTAATACAAAGAAATGTCTTCGCAAGTTACGAAGAATTTCTTTGTATTACAAAGAAGTTTCTTCGCATATTTAATCCATTTCTTCGTATTACAGAGACGTTTCTTCTCATTACAAATATGTTTCTTTGTATTACGAAGGTCGCATGTCCTTTGTGTGATACAAAGGCAAACTTTTCGTAAGCAATTAGCAGTGAACACTCATTAGGATGGGTGCAGCCGCGGCAGGCACTTAAAACCATGCTACTCCTGGTGCACCTGTCCCTCGAACTGCGGAGCAGCCTCTGGCAGCCATCTTAGTCTCACTGGTGCCGTGCAGGCGCTGCTGGAAAAGGCGGCCGCGTCCGGGCGGCGCGCGGTGCGCTACTGCCGCGTGCTGCAGCTCGTGCAGCTGCTGGGCGTGCCGCAATCCTTCTTCAAGCCGCGCCACTCGGCCGTGGAGCAGCTGCTGCAGCAGGAGGCGCCCCGCTTCGCCAAGACCATCACCTCGCTGCTCGCCGTCCAGGAGGTACGCGGATGAGGGGGGAGGTGCGGGGCTCACGACACCCCTTTCCTCTTATATTTCGTCTCTTTTGCACCTTCTCGTAGTATTTTCGTCAGTTATTTCCTCCCCCTTATCTCCTGTCTTCTATTGTCCTTCCCCTAAACTTTGTCCTTTGGCCTCATCACCGCAAACTTCCTCCAGGACTACTTACCAACCCCTAAACTGTGTCGAATTGGGCCATGTGGCGCCCACAAGGCGCCTCAGAGTGCGTAGTAATCTGGGTGATTTGAAAAAATCAGGAGAACCTTTTGGTGTGGAAACATCAGGAAATCTTTAAACCCTAACATTTTGCCCTAAAATAATAGAAAACGCGTGTAACGGTGATGACATTACCTCGATTGGCCGCAATTTACTCAAATTGACGTCAGAAAACGCGAGATTTCTGCTCGCTTCGCTCGCAATCGACCCCTCACATTAACAGGCAGTTTTGAGAGAAAGTAGTGAGATCGTCGCAAGTAAAATATCGTTGCAGTTTTATTTGGCATGTGGGGTTTTATCAAAATTCGCTCTGGAAACCATAGAATTATTTTCGAGGATTTTGCTACACACCCTGCGTTGCCTGCAAAACGTAACACTCGGTAACACACGCAGTTTTGCCTCATTTTTTCTTAAATTTTTGCAAAGCTCGCTCCAAACGTATAATAAACTTTTTGTTTCAAACCTAGGAAAGCTTTAATGTAGAATTAATCAAAATAAAGTAACACGTTACAAATTTGCTATCAAATAAAAGAAAACTTTTATTTGAGTCGAATTATGTATATAAAAACGCGACGAAAGCAAACTGAAAAGTTCTCGTACATCAAGAGTGCAATTTTGGCAACACTTGACAAATTTGTTACGTCCTTTTTCATTCCAGCGTTATTGTAAGTAGGCCTAGGTCAAGCGCTCTCTTTGGACCGTCTCTTTAGTCATCTATTCTGGAGGCCGTTGGCCACGTACGCATTACCAAGTTGAGTATTTTTTTTCTGTGCTTTGTGTACGTACAAAATAACTGTGCTTTAGCCTTTCGTACAATTTTTCGTGCGTACTTAAGCACAAAACTCTGCTTAATTAAGTACGATTGCGGCTGTGTAGATTGTACCTAAGTGAGTACCATTCTGTGCTTAAGTAAAGCACATCGGTGCACACTTAAGTACAAAATTGTACACAAGCTGCAATCATACTAAGCACAGTTTTTTGCTTAGCTGCGCACGAGAAATTGTACGCAAGGCTTCCGCACAGTTATTTTGTACTTATACACAGCACTCAAAAAATACTCAACTCGGTAGTGTGTACACGTCCGTCATTGCTGACGAAATTCCTCGCACTCTCTCTGCGAACAGACGGTGGCGCTGCTGGTCGGACTGCAGGCGTACTACCTCTTGCTGATGGTAGTGTTCGTCACGTTCAGGTCGTCCTCGGCGCTGTACCGCGCTCTGGGTCTGGAGAGCCAGCCGCAGGAAACGACGAATGAAGTACGTCGTTCAAAATTGTTATCGCTGTTACTGCTTAAAACATGGTAGCTGATATTTTACGGAATCTTCTTCGAAGTGTTGAGCGTTTTCTTTTGAACAGGGTACCGATTTATTATCTTCTTTCTTTCATGGCGCATGCATTACTGTACGTTGCTGTTCCTCAGCTCTTTCCCCAGTATGTTAGCGAAGTCTTCCTAACATGACAAAATAACCGTTCCTGAAAAACGAGTGGTCTACAACTACCAGAAAATCTGTACGAGGAATATATTCCGCCTTGGAATACAAGGGAATACTGAATATATTCCACTATATTCCATTAAATTTTCCATAAATGCTCAAAATACAGCAAACACAGGACATTTTGCCCTAAATCATGGAATATGGAACACGTATTCCATGGTCTCGGGCGTACGAGGGATACTCTGAGTCGCGGACCCCTCGCTGAAAACAAAATAAGGAGAAAAGATTGCCCAAAGAGATGTTCTTCAATAAAATAATGAGCTCGGCGATGCTCTGACATAAGGTGGTTCCGTGGCGCGGTGCCAAGTATGGCCTGTTGGAGGCTGACGAAGCCGGGCTGCGCCGCTTGGCCACGCTGCACGGTAGCCTGCAACTGGGGGTGCTCGGCGCGCGGAACCTGTTCTGCGACTACTGGGGACACCTCATGTTCGGGCCGCTCTTCCTCGCCCTGCTCAGCACCGCCGAGCTGCTCGTCGCGCCGCAGGACGCCGACAGCGTCACGCTCGCCACCTTCGCCTGCATCGGCACCATCTTCGTGCCCGTCTGCTTCGTGGGTCAGTGGCTACGTGGAGTTGCTATCTCTTCCCGACGGAGGGGCTTCCCAGTCCCAGGCTCTGAATTGCAGTCCGTTTTTCCACACGGAAAATATTTACATCTTCCAATAATAATCCGACTGCAGCTGGAAATTGAATCAAATTCATTTCCAGCTGGATGTTGTTTCCACCTGGATTATTTTTCCAGCTGAGAAAGTAAACGCAGGTCAGCAAAGAGCGCACTGCAAAACTCAAATGGTCAAATCGAAGGAATCCTCGAAGGGAAATTCGAAGGTTCACAGAACCAGTCGCTTCGAAGGAATTTTCCCTTCGAAGTGCCGTATGCGTCGCCGTTCCAACGTCTTTTCGAAGGAAAGAATCCTTCGATTCGACGGGTTCCACAAATCTTCGATCATTCGATGGATTTTTGCTTCGATTTGAAGGTTTGAGTTTTGGAGTGTGAGCAAAAGAGGCCAGTATTGCTGCGACTATTGAGATATGATAAAAGAAAATAGCTTGGTTTACTGATCGGGAAAGAGTGCCCCAGCCAATGCGATAGAGACAGATATATCGGCTTCACTATCAGCTTGGGTACCTGTTTGACCAACTTTTAACGCTGAAAAAGATGGTATGATCACCGTTCTCATGCAACAAACAACAACGGCTTCGCCCAAATTTTTCGCACATAATTGCATCATAGAAGCTTAAAAGCATATCGTGGGTCACCTGGGTCACTTCCCATGATCTAAAATTGATGCATTTTCTCATCGATAAAAATTAGCTAGTACGTTCTTAAAATCTAGTAAGAAAATCCTCTGTCAAAAACGAATCCACCTGGAATATAAATTTTAGCTAAAAACATTTCGAGTTGAAATAGAAGTATCTAGCTAAAACGGAGCTCGCATGTAAAATTCATACATACAATTTATTTTCTAAATGGAAACGTGAAATTTTATCCAGAATGATTCGCTTTGGTGATGGAAATATAAATTCCAGCTGTAAATTGGGCATGGCGGCTCGAGTAACCCTGCGGGTGGAGGGGTAGCAATCACATCGTTGCGCCACCTCCCTCTCTTTCCCTGAGATAGTTTTTCGAATGCGCGAACCTCTTGAAAGTAAGACAGCATGGACAATAACTTGGCCTCGCGCACCTCCACTTTCACCCCATGGATGCGACATGACCCCAAGCTTCCGTGTGATATTTTCGTTTCCTTGCAGGCCAGGAGCTGGAAGATGCGAGCGGCGCGTTGACTGGGCTGCTGTACTCGAGCTGGCGGCCCTGGCTCGGGGTCTGGCGTGGTTCCCAGGGGCGGAGCCAGGGTCCAGCGCCGAAGGGTGACCGGCTGCGCCTCATGCTGATGGCGGGTGTCCGGCAGCAGGTCAGGATGGCCGTCAGGGGATTGGGCGCGCTCAACGCCACGGCCTGCCTCGACGCCGTCAAGCACTGGTTCAGCTTCCTCAACGTGCTCCTTACCATGCATAACCACGTCGGCGACGGACAGCCAGCACGTCGCCGAGGAGGGCGCTAGGAGGCGGAGGCGGGAAACGGGCGGGTCGAGCTGGACTCGGTCTACTCTTCGTCTCACTCTGTCAGTGTCGCTCTGTCCCATTCCACTAGATTAGACGCGGTCTTGATCCGCCCGTTGCTCATCGATCACGTCGACGGTTACGGCAGCAATAACAGCCACGCCCAAAGGACTCATCCACAGATCACGTGAACCACTTTCTGTAAAAATTTGTCGTCACTTTACGACAAATATTTTGAAGACGTTTTCATATGAGCAAAATGACGATAAATCCTTGTCTTTTAATTTAAACGACATATTCACCATATGTCAAGAAAGGGTCGCCGTACAGGTTCAAAAAGCTGCTATGCGTATTGTATGAGTGACGGCAGTATCAGCGCTGCAATGACAAACACAGTATTTAAAAATAAACCACAAACACAGTGGAATTGTCAAACTACAATTTTTACAGTGCTGCCATTATTCTCACTCCCTGCCCGCCAAGTAATTATAATTTTCAAAGAGATAGGAGTGTGAGATATAGCAACGTGATCAAAGAGTTGGACCCTGACCTCACCGCTCCCTTTTGTATTTAGATCGCGTGATTTATGTATGACCCTGAAGGAGTTCAGCCAAATACATGCCTCCGAACTAAGATATCGGGAACTGAGAACGTTCTTCAAAGTCAAGTGTTTAATGGTATTTCATATGGAAATAATTTTAATTAAATATGACTAAATAGTTAAAAGGAATTACCGATTTCTTTTAAAAGAACAAGTGATTTGTTCCGCTACTGAATTTGAAACAAAACGTACTGTTACTGTGTTATTACTCCCTTGAAGAACTTAATTTTTGGTTAGTTTTCAGCATGATGGGCCTTTCCTAAAATAGAAATTCCAAAAACGCAAATCTGAGCCGTTAACTAAAATTCTGATTTGGTAACGAATTTATTACAGTCAACCCAATAGCTTCCTGAAGAATATCCTGTGGTGCATTGATATAAGGCGCAACTCATGCCCTTTTCTCATATTTTCATTCTTGCGGTCGTGGGTCAGCTGAAGTTATCTCATAATTCAATAAGTGATTTCATTATCTCATTATACAGAAATTAGAGCGGGCAGAGGTGAACTCAAGTTGTCTCCCTTTTCAATCGCTTCTTGCTTTAGATCTATGGTTTTATGGAATCGAATCATCTAAAAAAAGGAGATTATCCAGTGTAGAAAGGCGATTCTTTCGGCGGGTATCGACTTTGACAGAGGTGACTTGGTGATTGTAGCATCCTCAATGAGGAAACCCATGGGCGTAGTGATGTCACATACACTGCCTGTCGGTAGGGTCTGGAAACTCTATGGGCCAGGCTTAATGTACTGGCATTGTAATGTTATGGCATTGTTACAATCACCGAGAGAGGAAACCACGGGGTCACAACATCCAAAGTCAACCTGCTTTCAAAGTATGAACCAAGTAATTCATTTTCATGCGTTATTATTCATTCAAGTAAGTTCCCACGGCAAAACTAGGCTGAATCGGATTATATTTTGTGTCCTCGTCCATATTGGAATTTCAAGAGTGCTGGTATAAATAACTGAATGCCCAAATTACTAAACTTGCATTACAATTATTTAAACGCCAACAGTTTCAAGCTCCCGACAAAGTACGGCCCGACCTACAGCACTAATTTGAGAGCTCAATCATTGATGTCAGCACCTTTGAAAGCTTGATATGGAAAAGGACACCAGAAAGAAAAAAATTTGTATCTGCCGATCCACTGGCTTACCAAATCGCTAATCGGCTATGAGACGGTTGGTTGTATGGAGCAGATAAGATAGTCGTTCTGTTATAGTCAGTTTAGAGCAGAAGTGAGCTCTCTTATCAGTACCTGGCCGACTCGTCTCAAGGACAGGCTCCTCCTTTCACCTTCAAGGGTAGTTAATGTCAACACTTTCCTCATTGGGTCATGACCAGGCATTATAACGCACAACACGCAACAAACAAGAAAATAATTCAGAAGGTACCCCTGTAAAAATAAAACCGTGCGAAACCGTACAATCGTAGTGCATTCGTAGTGCGATTCCGTGCGATCGTAGTGCAGACGTTGTGCGTTTCCGTGCATTCGTAGTGCGATCCTTCTTCTCGCAGGAGATGCTTTAGCAAAGACTTGCTAATTTTCTCCTCCGAATAGTGTGTTTGTCATTATGCGTCTGAAGTTATCATGTGTGTAAACGTATTGACGCGTCTTGACGAGACTAAGTCAAATCAGCTGTCAGATTTGACATCTGACGCAACTGTCATGAGTAAATCGCGAAAAACAACATGGTGGCATTGGTCATGAGGCTGTCACTTCGTACTACGACTGCACGGATACGCACTATGATTGCACTACGATTGCACGGGATCGCACTACGAATGCACGGAAACGCACAACGTCTGCACTAAAATTGAACTACGATCGCGCGGAATCGCATTTCGAATAATGCACTACGATAGCACGGTTTCGCACGGTTTTATTTTTACAGGGGTAGTTTCAAGTTTATGAAAATACCTGCTTTCATGTTCTGAAATGTGCGTATAAAACAAGGCTTTACATTTTAACATAATTTATAGCATAGCATAACATAATTCCGCCTTAAACGAAAGTGTAAGTTATTATGACAAATATGGTACGATCAGTAACTGATTTACTTTTCGTTTTAACTATAACCCCGGGTCAAAGAAAAAGTCTACTATTGGCGTTTCCGAGTGCCTCGACACCCACTGACACCATGCGATGATAAGCCCAAAGAAATTCCAAGTAACTGTCATAGATAGTTACCTTTGGGACTTCATAGATGCGAATTTCAGGCCAGAGGGAGGCGAAAATAATGTCGAATTCCATGTGTCGCTCAGCTGCAAAGCGATATTTAACTAGCATTCTCTGAGCATTCCGTCAGCATTCCAATCTCGGTGAAAGTGGCATTCCTTTTCCAAACTGGAATGCTGCAAAAATGTGGACAGGACGCAAACAAAATGCTAAAAGGATGTTGAAAAAATGCGCAATCCAGCGCAGCTTAAAGTCTTGCAAGATGCAGGGAGAAGACGACGGTAATGGGGCCCCATCCCCACCCCCTGCTAGATTCACAGGCCTTGTCCACAAAAAATCAAGGTTTATGCCCCCCCCCCTGCTCCCCTTCCTAGTGAGAATCCTCTTTAGAAATATTACTTTGGCATGCAAGTGCCTCCGGGAATAGGGAAGTGAAACGACAGGCTGAAAGACCGACAGTTCAGCTGAAACCTTTTATTTCTCTGGAAAAGGAGGTATCACAAGACATGTAAATGAATTATTTTCACCTCAGTTGTGAATTTCCACGTTATTAAGTGGCTTGCACAGGAACAGACGATTTCTGTATTTAAAGAAGGAATGTCAAACTTGATAAAGCAATAAACAAAAACAAGTTAATATAAATCTCACACTGCAGTAAGCAGAAAGAAAGAAATCTCAATTCAACGAAAAAATTTCAAATCATTTGTGAATGTTTACATTGTCAAGTGGATCACACAAAAACTGATGATTTCTGTATTTAAGGAATGAAGGTCAAAATTAAAGAGTCAATTAATAAAAACAGATAATATAAACCTCACATTGAAGCTAACAGAAAGAAACAGAACTCATCGTAACGAAAACTTTTCCTAGAAGTGAGTCACAACCCTTATCATCTGGTTTGTTGGTCTATCAGGAAAGTCATGCAATGACAACCCACTCCAGCTCTCTTGCGTGTGGCTTGGTGCTCGTTGTATCTCTTGCATGTGGTCTTGCTGTATCTGTTGCATGTTGTCTTGTCGTATCTCTTGCACGTTGCCTTGTTGTACCTCTTGCATATTGTTCTGGTGTGTGTCTTGCGTCTCATCTCGTTCGTTCCCCCCCAGCTGGAGGCTGCACCCGGCTGCACCTGCGACAGGGACAGTAGTCTGGCTCCACCGCGAACCGCGACCCTCATTTTGAGCCTTCTCCCTGCGAAACTTTCCAAAGAAATTGGTGCAAGTTCTTTGACAGTCAAAGCTTTTTCCTCCTTTGTAATTAAGGGACACGTATGCTGGAACAGAACAAGCAAGCACACGGCGTGAGGTTAGTCTTACTAAAGTTCCAAAAATCCCTATCTTGTAGTACAGCACTTAAAAAAAATATACTTCTTACTTAGGGCAGCCTTGAAAATTTTTGGATCAACTTTGGCAGTTCCCTTCCTGCCTGACTCAGAGCAGATGCCTGTTTGTAGTAGTTCGTCAGTAATGAGATGTCGCAGGAGAGCTCTACATAACTTCACTGGCTTTTTTTGATATTTCCGAAGTAAAACATGTACCTTACTTGGATCAATATAGGGCCCAAAATAGGACCATTACTGTACAGTACGAGTATGTGAATCATCGCAGAGTTTTGGTAAGTGATGTCTCAGTTGTGTTCCATTTTTCAGGCATAACCTCTGAGTAATGAGTGTGGTTGATTTTCATATACTCGGTTTCCTGTGATTTGTGAATATATTAAATTTTGGGATCATAATCTATGTAATAGTTAAAAATAGGTGTCAAACAGCACTTTAATGAAAAATATTTCTTAATTTATCAACTACTGATTTCAATTTTTTTTTCAGGGCATGATCAGATGCTGGATGTGGGCGAGAGACAAGCACCATGTCAAGAAGCTGAAATCATTACCGGATTAGCTTACCATTGTCCTGTACCTTTGGATATTGCATCACATTCCTCGGCTCAATTGCAAGTTCCATCCTTGTCTGCTCAAGATGGGAGCTCGGCTTCAGGCATACTTTTAAACCCTCATAACATTTAATTCTCATACGTTGTGGCAAACATAACCTTCTTCAGACATAACTGGTGACAGACATACATTAATAAATAAAAGAAATTCAAAACCGTAAATACGCATAACTTTTAACACACATAACTTTGGTCAGATATAATATACAAATAAATATTATTATTTAAATAATTTAACTGAATAGGGGTCTCTCTTCGCACATAAGAATGGAAATTTCAAAAACTGGTCAGATATAAAACAAGAAAAAAAGTTAGTATAAAATGTTGTAGCTGATCAAATCAGGATAAAATTTTGTAGCTGGTCAAATCTAGTGAAGTATTTCAATTATTTATAAAATATCCTTGCTGCAAACAGCACCTCCATCAAGTCTGGCCGCACAATTAGAGCGTTCTCTGCCACACGAGCAGCTGCTCCATTTTCGGTTTCTGCAAAGCAAGCTGCCGTGCACGGCGAGTAGCCAAGAGGCAGCCTCGTCCAACGTTACTTCAGCCAGCAGCTCATCATCACATACCAGCTCCTCAACCACCTCAAATCGGGGAGCACTCCGTCCCTGCGAAGGAGTCTGGCGCCAAGAGGTCTCGAACTTGAGCTGGAACGTTTGCTGGAACGCCGGAAGGCAGTCTTTCTGAGCGTCTCTACCTAGCCAACCGAGGATGGTTGAGACACGAGCAGTTTGAATCTTCCGCTGTTATGACAGTCGCCAGTTATGAGTAACTACAGTCATGTCTGTCAATTTGTTATGTGTGTCAACTGTTATGTCTATCGCTTGTTATGTCTGTCGAGAGTTATGAGAGTTATTAATCCAGTTATTTCTGTCAAATGTTTTGTTTGAAGCAATTGCGGTATTATTTTCTTCGAATAAACTTCCAATTATCTGAGAAAATAAAATGTTCTTTCTGTCACCAGTTATGTGGATATAAGGTTATGAGGGTTTAAAATTATGCCTGAAGCTAGCGACTCCTCAAGATTAGCAGGAATTTTTAGCTCGCACATCTCAAGGTATTTCAAGAAATTCACTCAAGTCACATACATTTTTCTAAATACGATGTGTTTTCTTCACAAATAAGCTCTTCTTTTACAGATGTTGATTTGATTTCAAAACATCTGTGTTAAGGTGCATTCACGCTCGTTAGAATGTAAGCGTCAGCGTCAGCGTCCAGGGTTTGTTAGGTTAGCTCTGATCCTCGGTGGGAATGGTGCGCGGAACCAATCACCGCGCAGATCGCCAGTTCTGACCCATGTTATTTTTTGTCTGAACTAACCTGCGTCCGACCGACGCTGACGCTAGCGTCTGCTAGCGTCTGCTAGCGCCTCATTGCGTCAGCATGCTTTCGCACGGACTCTCACGGCCTCTTGGAAACTTGCCACAGTAGCGTCAGCTGGACGCTGGACGCTTGAACGAAAGGAGTCTAACTGCAGTGAGCGTCAGCGTCTGAGACGCAGCGTCAGCGCAGC
>CABIKL010003645.1:0-10660 GCA_902196195.1 Aptinothrips rufus | reverse complement strand
GACGCAAACTGATGTTATGTACGGTCACGTTCAAAAACTCATCATTAGAAGAATTATTTTCGGATTATGCTTTGATTTCTCGAATGTTCTATGGCTGGGACGATATCAATCCGTCAGTAGATAGAGCAGGTCCTGGAGTGAACTGGACCGGGTCAGTGGTGGGCTGGAACCAGGTCGGACTGGAGCAGACTCCTGGAGCCCGTGACCTGTCCAACCAGGAGTGCTCCATCATGATTCTCTCAGCCGGGGCGAGTCAGAGATAGCGGCCCGTTACCACCTCACACTGCCTCCAGCGGGTCTCCAGCGGGTCTCCAGCAGGGCTATGGTGGGACCGCCAACCCCCACTGGAGTCACGAGAGGTCAGTCAGTCATGTAATCATGTGTACAAAATTTTTGCATTTTTGTGAGAAATATTGATATTTAACATCGCTTTCGAAAGAAATTGAAGATAACCGGAGCAATTCAGAACTGCGGTCGTCATGAAGAACTAAAAAACACTAAAATTTGAGGTCTATATTTGATTGTGTTGCCTAAAATCCGATGAAAACAATGTAATTATTGTATCTTATGTACTTATTTTAGTCGAGTGACTGACCGCTCGGCGGAGCAGGACGTTCGCTGGGCTCCGCAGTGCTGGACACGGCACGTCTCAGTAACTCGGAGCGGGAAGAGATCCACTGCGAAACTAGAGCGACAACATCAATTCGCAAACACGCGAACACGAAACTTTAGCGGGGCCCTTGCACATACTCACACACTACTTCTTCGACGACTACAAATGTAACACAATTCAAGGATCGAGATGGACGCAAGCGAGCCCAGCAAGGGTGAAAAGGAGCAGCCGTCATGTCCTTCTCACGGCCATCACGTCAAAGAAAAAGACAAAAGTGGAAGGATGCTTTTCAAAAATGCACTCGTATACGTATAATATGAGGTGATATGAAATACGGCACCATACATCGAAATTAACACGTAGTCACAAAGCCGTATCGAGTTGAGTATGGTTTTGAGGAGCGTTCGCTCATGTAGGGAGAAACATAACTCTTAGGCTATGTGCACTCTTTTGTGTTCGCAGTGCAGTCAGACTGCGGCAGCAAACAACCAGGCAGGGTCTGTACTTATTGACTGTCCCCCCTCATTATAGTACGTCTTCAGACGGCATGGGGTGAGCAGAGCACCTTTCAATGTGCGTCACCACCGAAAGAAAAACCTTTAAAAATAAAAAAATAAAAAATAAAATGTCAGGCTTTGGAGGCGCTGTCAGGACGCTTAACAAGAGGAGACTGGAGCAGGGCTGCTGCTGATGAGACTTGTCGATGCCACGCCACGCCACGCCACGCCACAAGGGTGCTCAGTGGACTTGAGGTGTATTCCACTGCTGCGGGGGCGCTGCTTGTAGCGACGACTCCAGTATCGGTCAGGCCCTTCCCCTTTCATTGTGCGGATTACCCGGGGAGCCCTTCAGCACCCTCCATCCAGCCACCGCAGCGCAGCGGACAGCCTCAACCTGACTGTCGCAGGGCCTAAGGGAGGCGCCTGGTTCCAAGTCTAGAGGGGAAAGGGAACGCCAGATTACTTGGCAGGCAATAGTACTCAGCCCACTCCGTCAATCGATTGGAAACCCATAAAACGCACAAAGAAGTAAAAATACACATCAATAACTGTCCTCATTATGTTTGTCTTTGAGTGCTTCCCTTCCTGTGCTAGAAGCATCTCCAAGTCGCCTGCCTCCCTGTCGCATTGCGCAACACTCCGCGGACTGACCGGGGAGCTCCCCGTCCGGTCCCCGTCCCCTACCGCCCCTCAGTAGATACATAGCTAACAGCCCGAGACAAGCGTATTCACGAGCGCGCCTGCAAACAGACCAGGACTCCCGACCTAATCTTATTCGGCTTCACTTGAGGGCCACTAGGGCGCATTAGAGCATTGAAGGATTTCTCTCAAGAGTCAAACCTCAAGTGGTAATTAGACTCAACTGACCTTTAGTAATCCCACTGTTAATAGATCACTGAAAATAACGCTCGTCTATACAAACAAAGTCAAGAGTCACTCGGTTAATCAAATTGAATTCGTGCGCTGGAAAAATATGTTTCGTAAATTTATAAAGGAGCGATGTCAATAAAATTTCAGAAGAGCTTATCGTGAATTGACAACGCTTATGTTCTACGCACAAATTTTAATACAGGTGTATACATTAACTAGTGTGATGTTGAAAATATCTCAGAATGACAAGGTAAAGATATTGCATTGAATTTTTGTGCATACCCGCTTAGAAAAGGTGTTGGAAAGTCACGAAGAATCTGTCGGATAATTTCCTTTGTAAATTTACAACTTTTTTCTCGCAGTTCCCATATAGATTCAAAAATAACTTTTTTTTTTCAGAAATTTTAGAGTTTGTTTTACTGCCTCGTCAAGTGGCAGTACGACGAGTCTGGCGGCACTGGCAAGCTCTTCGATTATTCAAAATGTCCCTCCAGTTATACGAGCTCAGCTCCCCGCCGCATCGGGCTTAAGGGCGCCATCACTTCGGGCGGGCGTAAAATTCGCAGCTTTCGTGTCCAGCGGATTGTGTGACGAGTCCACGTCAGCTAGTAAGGAGAGGACGAGGAGAGGAGGAGGAGAGGAGGAGAGGAGGAGGAGGAGGGGGCGGGGGACATTAGGGGAAGAGGGAGGAGGAAGTGCAGTGGAGAGATGGTTGGTAACGTGAACACAGGTCTCTTCTCCCATCTTCCTCCCTTACACTGACGGACTGGAGAACGTGCGAGTGAGATAGGGGCTAATGGATTTCGCCTACGAAGTGCGAGAGAGATGCCACGCGGCGGGGATTGCTGTCTGCCTGTTTCTCTCCCACTCACACATACTCCATAAGACTCCGTCTCACTCGCACATTCCCCAGCTCCCTTACAGTGCAGGCCGGGGACATTCCTCCATGACACTGTGCGCATTGTGTGCTGCGTCACGACGCGTCCTGTACATCTCCTCGGGCGGGAGTTATTTGCTCAGCCACCCCCGCCTGCCTGCACCACAATACTTCTTGGGCGTTTGGTGCCCCCCCCCCCCCCCAAACCCCGCGGGGCCCCGTGCAGCTGAGCAGAGCACCTGCAGGTGGGGTGGCTGGCCTGGTCGTTACTGTTCCCCCGCGCGCA
Organism: Aptinothrips rufus; assembly: GCA_902196195.1. NCBI lineage: Eukaryota > Metazoa > Arthropoda > Insecta > Thysanoptera > Thripidae > Aptinothrips > Aptinothrips rufus. The sequence goes on along the minus strand of CABIKL010003645.1, from coordinate 7,514 downwards.
CTCACGCTCATTGTCAGGTGTGCAATATTTAGACGAAACACAACAACACGTCCTACAGGGGAGTGGAGGTAAGCAACGGGCGGTCGGCCACACTGATGCGACCCCTCCGGTGCTCAACTCGACCGGTATCGCCTTCGTCAGCCACAAGGCCGCCCAGCAGGTAGAGCTCACTCACTCCCGTTAAGTGTACAAAATTTCGGTGCGTTTTTATTTTTAAATATTGATACTTTACACCGCTGTTGACAAAAATTGAAGGTTCCAGAGGGTACTCTGTATTTCAATTCTCACATAAAGATTCAAAAAACACTAAAATTTCAGCTAAATAGTTGATTCTATTGCCTGTAATCCAATATAATGAATGAAGTCATGTAATCCTGTACATACCGAGTACATACTTTTACTCGAGTGACCGACCCTCGTATACACAGACGACACTCCCGTCCGAGATCTCAGCTGTGACTATTAGAGTCATGCTTTACAATGTGCGCCAAACGTTTTCAGGAAAACGCGACCCAGGTCTTCTCATTTCACGACGGAGTCACCCACTGGAATGAGTGCATTCGCTTCCCGGAACAGTACACAGAGGGCGCTAGCGGGGAGGAGAGGGGGTTAACCTTCCAAAGGGCTTCCTTCTCGCCCTGCCTGACCCTAGATCCCACAATCCCACCCCCGCATCTCTAATCGAAGGAACCAATCCCTCTCTGTCTGGTCTGGTGGGCAAGACCAAGGGGCAAAGTGCACCCCACCCCCGCACGCAGTACTACACAAGCCCTTCCTCCCCATCTGCGTCAACCGCAAAGCGCTTATCGGCTTTCTTCACTGCTCATCTGTTCGCCTCTGCACTGGACCATGATGGGGGCAAAGGAAGCACGCTACCTCTCGCCCTCAGCTCCCCCCCCCCCCCCCCCCCCCCCCCCCCCCCCCCGACCTCGCTCCACCCCCCTCGGCCGGCAGGAGGCGCTATGTTCGGAATTCTGGCGCAATTTCATCCTACTATTTCTGCGGCGGCTAAGCTGACATGGCAGCTTGTGGCTTCCTACTTGCTTCTTAGAAAACATGGCCATGAGAACCTTCATAATGAGCGAAGTAACTGGTCCGAGGGGTCAGTCAGTCACGTCATCATGTGTACAAAGTTTTTGTTAGAAACATTGATATTTTATATCGCTTCGGAGAGAAATTCAAGATTACCGCAGCTATTCAGCACCGAAATTGCCATAAAACATATTAAAAACGCTAAAATTCCAGCTCAATAGTTGATTACATTGACTTTAATCAGACGTCATCAGTGTAATTACGTAGTACATATTTTGGTCAAGTGACTGACCCCTCGAACTGGTCGCAGGGCTTGCGGTAGGTTACCAACTACTTACTAGTCAGCCGATCTGCTGACGCCACTAAAAATAATGACGAGAATGGATTAACGGCGTACGCTCTTCCCTGCTCGTCTTTCCAGTCAAAGAGCATCTATACACTCCATTCGCAAGGCAGATGAAATAGACGAATGCAGTCGAAGCTCGATCCGAATCAGCGGCCTCTTCACGGTTCGTTACTGACTCCCTGTCTGACTCTCTACTCGTGGATCGATGCCAGCTGATTTGATTTGATTTCGAGCCCCGTAAGGACAGAAATGCAAACCAAACGACAATAAGTTGGGAGCGGGGTAGCCTTTCTGAAGAGCGGAGACGGGAATACTACCTTGAACTACTGCAAGGGCAAGGGCAAAGTCAGGTATTTAATTGAAGGTCCCGTCGGTTGCACAAGATAAATCTGATGGAAGAAAGAGTTTTTCGAGTTTTTCAAATCATCTCTATCGACTATAGACACTTTTTTGGCTTTATGCATCCAAAACAAACACCAACACCATAAATTGGGAGTTATTTCGTGTTGCTGTTAAAACTTTATATGCGACACCTTCGCGAGGTCCGGTGAATCTCGCTGGCCAGGTCTGGCAAACAAGGTTATCCTACTTTTGAAGTATGTTCCCGGCAGCGCCCGCAGCCGCTGAATATCTCAGAGCAAACAACAAGGCACCCAGTTCCAGCGTGATGTTATTTGGCGAGACAATAATAATAACTTTCTTACTTAACTCCTCCTCTGATTCAACAGATGGTTTGTTCGCAAGAATCCCCAACTGAAGGGGTACAATATTCTAAGAGACTGATTCTACACCAGAACCGGAAATACAGCGGCTGGTGTATCAAAGCAAGCTTTGTGCAATCGAGCTATTGTCAAGAGAATGTTTTCCCCAGTTCCCGCCGCTCCGTTCCGCTCAGCCATAAGCCGATAAGTAAATCGATAGTTCGGGGAGAAAATACACGAAGCAGAACAGGTCACATGTCGTAAGGCACGTAAGATTCAAGACGTCAGTAACATTCAGCGACTCACAAATCATATCACTATCACATGTCGTATTAACCAGGTATAACGGGTCGACCTCACAACTAAGACATCGATATTTAGATTCGCTGTTGCGGTAGAATACAAACATTCATTCACTAGCCCTCTATTTACGTTAAGAAAGGCACCTTTATATGAATAAGGCAGCTTAATAAACCAGCATTGCCAGTGAATTTATTATCTGGGATTCGAATACTGAATCTAATCAGAATGATGAGTCGACGGCTGGTAACCTGGTTGACGATATCACCTGGGGTCGCATCCCACAAGCAACTCCCGAAGTGAATAATTGTCACAAACAAAACAAGAGACAACTTCATGGTAAGAAAACTTCGAGACGAACTAATGGCCTTGGCCCCTTTCTTTTGGGCTTACCCACACCACTGTCGCTCCCGACCAAACCCTCTTCAAACCGACACGGCACGGAGACCAGTGCTGAGCCCACCCACCCCACCCACCCCACCCACCCCACCCACCCCACCCACCCCACCCACCCACACCACCCCAACCACCCCAACCACCCCTCCCCCCTCCCGAGCAGCATCCTGACCTCTCCTACTCCTCGCCGCCGTATTAGATTGCACATCTCGCGCTTAAGGTGGAAGTTTCTGTATCAAAAACTCAGAAATTGAAACAGGACGTCAGCTGCTGTGTGACCCGTCCTCGTCAGACAGAGAAGAAAGGGAGAGCAGAGAACCAGCGAGGTTTCCAATCTTTGCATTACGTACTCTAATTCAGTGCGGACATCTAAAAATGTAGCTCGATGAGTCATCTGATCACGCGCGGTAATGCCCCTTTCCTCGCAACGATCACTGTGGAGAGAAGCACTTCTAAACTCATAACTGCTTAATGCTCTGCGTATATTTCTCATTTAATATCCACACTCGACTCTGCTGATTCTCTCAGGATGCCCGACCATTCATTTGTAACTAACGTTGAGACTCAGATGCGAAGACGACATCACTACTCCTACCCTCTTTTTCTTACGAAGTTGTTTACATTACGAACAGATTTGGTTATACTCAGAGGTAAAAGCATGCGTCACAGAAATGATCAATTTGAATCTTCCGTAATTTGAAATTTTTTAATAACATTACGATTAATTTTGTTCATAATATGAACAGACTTTTTCATACATTATCACAATAATTTGTAGTTAGACATTAGGGGAGCGCATATTATAGGATTAGAACTAAATATGTCATGGGATACTATCGCATTTTTTTTAGAACATTCGAGAAATTTATAGTCACAAAGTCACAAGAGGCGGGTAATACTAAGCCTTTTGAGGTAATCAGAGTTCATATTATCTATATTTGTAAAAGCTCACCTTGACTCTTAGTAACCCAACACCACATGAGCAATGCCTCCGCCTGGCAGGGCGGGGACACTAACAGGCTTCCACAGCAGAAGCTGCACTGTTCCCATCGATTGATCATTAGTGAGCAAGGAACTCGCCCACATCCTCTGTCCTCGCGCTGTTTCTCACAGTGCGCCACTCTATTCAGCGTGATTAGAGACTAAAGTCTGATTCGGGCTGCGGGGAAGCTATCCGCTAGTCTGAAGCAGGACGTTAACAACAACCTACCTCACCAGTACACCGGGACTGAAAGCATATTCCGTTATCGTTGAAAATATTTCTTAGTTGCTTTTCGACGTGACATAAGCCAATTTAACAGGCAGAAGAGAGCCAAGAAATTCGGCTGAAACACTGACGAGATCGCTTTCTGTATGAAGATTACACCCGTGTTTGGCAAACCTCCCTAAAGGCGTGGAGTGGAGTATTTCGCTTCGAGTTTCGCGACCGTGGACTACCATCGTCGGCGAAATACAAGATTGTTAATATTCCTGATTGTGTTCGTACGGCAAACGGCTTCAAAAGGCCCCGGGCTTGCTCTCCTCGGGTTGCTCAATCCCAAGAGTATTACAATGGCTTTACTCCGGCCATCTTAAACGAAAGTCGGGTGCAAAGATGTGCCTCACATTATGAGGTGGTGGGCGGGCCTGCTTTCATCATTTATTCCATTCAGACCGAGCTGTCTGCAACTACCAGAGAGTATCAACGAGGAATATGTTCCATCTTGATATTCACGGGAATACCTCGGAATACTTTAGAGTGCATTCCGAGATATTCTAGTAAATTTCCACCAAAATGTGCTACAAAAAATAGGAAGTTCTGCCCTAAATCGTGGAATATAGTCCATATTCCACGGTTACAGGCGTAGGAGGATTTCGCTGATTCAAACTTAGTCTCCTTTCCGGTCCGTTTTCCCGTCAAAACTAATCCTGGCAAAGGACTAACGTTTTGTTAGTCAGTGACAGAGCGGTAACCCATGAAACTCGACTTTAAAATACTTCACGCGTTGGTGTTTCTTTTTTCTAGTGATCGTCATTAAAAATAAGAACCCGCATTTCAAGGGCGTTAGAACAGAGAGATGATAGCATCTGGTCTTGAGCCAAAAACCAATTTCACGCTTACCCCGTTTTGAAAACGCCGTACACATGACTGGCAGAAATAAATCACACAGTATGCCAAGCACCCGTACCAAACTGAGATTTTCCTCATGGTAGGTGGAATACAATAGTTGAAAGGTCATAATGAATTGGACTGAACGACGATAGATCGCTCCTTTCAAAGTGCTGCATACAACAGCATACCAAAATTGACTTTTTCTCGGCAAAATTAAAGTCGGCTCAGAGTGTTCTAAGACGTTTCATAACAAACAACGACGAAGCGTATACACTTCTCAGGAGGTTGCTTTCGAACCTCAATAGCCACGTATTCCTAGTGTAAACACAACAACAAGCGGGGAGAAGGCACCGCCAGTATAGTGGATGGAATACAAGTAGCGTATCAAGGTTTTTTTTAACAATTCAGGAAAGCTGAGAATTCAGGCGCCTCATGGTACGCGGCACCAAAATGTCAGTACACAGGGCACGGATGCGATCACCGCTGACTTACATGTCAGCTGGGGGTGGTCCATGAGCTGAGACCGCCCGGGGCGACGCGTCCAGCTCCACTTACTACGTCCACAGCTGACACAGAGCTGACTACCCTGAGACTGCACTAACAACACCAGCAACAACAACAACAGTAGAAAGGCCCGCGATTCGAATACCGGCGGCGGGTGGCAGCGTCTCAAACACAACACTCCGCGACCAACATCCGAACGCACCGGCTGAGTCGACGGCGCAGGGCGCACTGACTGGCGCGCGGCTGGCGGGAGCGCGGTGCGGGGGCGGGGCCGCGTGGAGGGGGAGGGGAGGGGAGAGGAGGGGGCAATCAGCTGTTGCTGCGCTCCGCCGTCCCCCTGTGCGGCGGGCCGGGCAGCATGGCAGTGCGAGGGGCCCTGCCTGCCCTGCCCTGCTCTGCCCTCACACGGTGACGTCACCGTGCAGTCTGTCACAGCCACGGATACCCCTCGCAAAGAATAAGACCCGCCACCGGTTGACCCGATAAAAAATGGATGTGGCAGGGATTGATCTGCTCGGGCCGGGCATTCGCGTATCCCTCGAATCCGACAATATTTCCTGCCGGGGCCGCCAGGTAGCGGTCGAGATGGAGCACCTGGATAGCGAGCAGGCGAGTGAAATATTTTCCCCATCGGTTACCCCCCTCCCCTTGTTCCTCTCCCGATAACAAAATTAAATCCATTCTCATCCACCACACGTGCCGCTCCAGCGTTCTAAACAGACTTTATCGCTGCGTCTCGTACGGCCACCATTTTCCTTCATCGAGATCCCGACCTCGCGGTGTTTACTTTGCGGCAAGAATACGCCTTTCCTTCCTTATACTTAGGGAACAAGCAGGAATGGGTAGCCGTCGAAACTCGAATTGCATGCGACCACCATGAGAAGGTAGCTTCAAAACAAGAGTGCCAGAGCAAGAATGGATCAACAAAGAAAATTTAAACAAGCAAAAAAGAAACAGAAAAAATTTCCAACAAAAATTTACAGAAAAATAAAAATTATAAGTAATTGTAAATTGCCGAAGCCAAAAACCCTAAGTGATTTTTATCATCACACATACTATTCGATTATATCGCGTCAATTTTCATGACCTTAGTGAAAGATGAATGAACGATAGTGAATTATTTGTGATTATGTAACTCAATATTATTGGATGATTACCGCAGAATTATAATCGATTACGGTCCCGAGTGTACAGTGATTATTCCAATTGGCGTAGCCCTCAATGCAGGGTCAGCGTCCTGCTCTAGCGCTGCGGGGGTAGTCCAGGTCAGTACGTAGCAGCGCGTAGTTAGACGACTCTGTTTAAAGAGGCGAGCACCCCACCCAGCACTTACTGCGTGTCGGTTCGCCAGCGGGTAACCAATGTTTACTGAGGAGCAGCGACCGACGCAGACAGGGCGCTGGATGGGGAGGAGGAGGCAGAGGAAGGGGAAGGGAGGAGCGAGGCGAGGCGAGGGTGGGGCGGCGTCTGGGCCCATAATGTGTAAACAGTTTAGTCATTACCACCACGTTATTGGCCCCGACACCACCAGCCTGGTCGCCCCAGGCGGGGTCCCGGCGTCTCGACCACTTTCCTCCCCGTTAACTGCTTGTTCTTGCGTTGTTGCTGTTCGCATGTTGTTGTTGTTATTGTTGGGCACATTTACCCCTCACTTCCTGATCTAATCAGGTGAGGACTGGATTGACTCCACTCCACCCCGCGCACCGCTCTGCTCACTTTAACATCACACATGCCTGATCCCCCCCCCCCCCCCCCACACACACACAACTCCCTCCCCCACTCCCACAACTACACTGGAACAACAAATGTACCGGTATAGTCAACATGCACTTGAAACGTACAGTGGGTTCTACACACCATACAGGTGTGTAGTGTAGCTGCTCCGTGGGACAGCATAGGCGCCAGCGCACGGTATTCCAGTGCTCGATATTGGATCATGTTCACAGACTGCCTGTCACGCAGGTTCAACTCCCATTAGTGTCGCGTATTTTACGGACGGTCCCCCGTCTTCTTGTTGTAGATATTGCCCTCCCACGCGCCTTCTACTAAGGAAGAGTGACTCGAGACCCGAATGAAAATGAGTTTTATAAAGGCCTTTATAAAGGTTTTATAAACATTTATATGTATGTAATTATATAAAAGT
>CABIKL010003644.1:0-10664 GCA_902196195.1 Aptinothrips rufus | reverse complement strand
CACTAGTGCTATTCTTAAACTGGAATAGAACGCTACTTTGGGCCTACCAGGATTTCACGAAGTGGAATCGTATTTTTTTTTGTGTGTAATTACAAATATTTTTTGCTTTACCAAGTATGTGCTACCAGTATTAGAAATAATTAGTAATGCTACAGAAGAGTGCGTCGTATGTATTTCCAAAGTGTAAAAAGCATTTTCTTCAAAATTCAAAGCACTTCCTTCGCTATGTAAATAAAAATTTCGCAACTATGGGAGTAATAAGCTCTGTACAGTAATACGTATGCTTAAAATTCTTCGGTATTGCGAATCATTCTTTTGCAACAATTCTACAGCAGTGCACAGCCTGCTTGACTACAGAGACCAGCATGAGCAACGGGCAACTCGAGTCGGGTATAGAGCGAGACAGAGCTCGACCGGCTGCAGTCGTGAAGATTGGCATGGGTTACCGGTCCGTGAATGGAAGCGCAGGCCCCATTCGGACAGGAATGGCGAGGCTCCAAAAGCAGCTATCGATTCTTTCTTCTCTCGAACCAGACTCACTGACTGATTCCTGCAGGCCACCATTTCCGTTACCGCGCAAAGCGAAAATAAAATTACAAGTCTCCTCTCTAAGAATACCGGTCGCTGTTCGCCCGTTGGGTCGTAAATAAAAAAGAACCCATATAAAAAACAACTACTTAGAGACCAAGAATGCCATAGAAGCTGAGTAGCACTGTGAGTTGCGAGCCGGCCGGGGCCCGGCCGGGGCCCGTCGCGAGGCTATGCCGCCCGGTGCAAGAGAAGCAGCGGGGTACACAGCGCAAACGCATTCATATTGCGAATCAGACTCGCAGGCGTTGCAGCACGGACGCGTGATGGTATCAAAATACTATTTGAGGTAACTTGCCTATTTTTCTCCCGAGATTTTTTATTTTTAAAATACCGAAATAAACAAATAAAAACAGTTTATTTGTTGTTGTGTGAACATTTTGCTGTTTTGTCTCGAATAGTTTTTGACCGGGCAGTCTCTGTGTGACATGTTACATGTAAATAATAAAAGAAAAGTGCTCGATATTTTGGGGGATTTTCATAACTCTGTGTTTTTACCAAAGTTTTAATGTTGTCTCGGCGGGAGTTTGTGCGAGTAGTGGCCTGATCACACTTGCCATGCTATGCTGGTCCAGCTGGCTGGACGCTAAGCTGGGCACCGACCCATAGCATACTCAGCGGGGCTGTATAATTACTGGCCTAGTCGGGGCGGAGCGGGGCGTGGCGGGGCGGGGCGGGGTGGGGCGGGGCTCTACTCCTCAAGAGATCTCCGACGCTACATCGCTGGGCCGTAGTAGTAAGCAGTTGAAATGTAAGTTCGAGGCTTGGCAGGGCAGGGCAGGGCAGGGCAGGTGAGGCTGGATAAGACAAAAGAGCAGAGGTGCCTATCCGGTCCAGACCTCAGCAGACTGCAGGAGGAGCATCCTGACAAACCTGGAGAGAAAATAATTACTCTCATTATGTCACGTTCACTATTGGTTAAGTTGAAAATACTGTAGGGTTAGGCACTGTTAGCAGGCACGTAATTAGGCGGACAAGATAAAATATTGCCTACGTATTCGGGGGGCAAAGTGTTGTTAGTTGCCTACTTGGCTGGCGGGGCCGTGTGGGCGGCGCTCAATAAGAGAGGCCGGGCGGGGTGGTGAGTGCCTGACCGTTAAAGTACGTCCGGTCGAAAACCATTTTGCGAATTGAGGGAAAAGTAATGATCTAACCATAGTTCCCGAAAATAAAAAGATTTAAAATGTTAGGAGAATAAAAGTACAGAAAAATTTGGCACATTTTATAACTTTATTTCTTATTATTTTATCTGAAAAGTTTTCGACCCAGCGTTCGTCGTAAGCGTGTTGCAAATGCGTGTCAACGCCTCAACAGGCCTACCAAAACGAACTTGCTGGTCGATACACACCAAGGCCTTCCGGCAGAAGAGAAACTAACAATAGGAAGCGCGGGCAGGGAACGGGAAGCAGAAATGTGATCTTTACATGATGTACGACAGGAGGGGAGGGGGCCAGACGTAAGCACTAGTTACCAACTTAACCAGGAGTTGCCATGAGCACGCTGGAAGGAGAGAAAGGGAAGGGGATCTGGTATGAGCCCCCACAATTAAAGCCAAGTTTTGGGCGACAAAACGCCAAAGAGTTTCGGAAACTTTGGGCTATTCAGCTTCCAGGTGTCTCTATATGTTCCGAGACTCTCCTCTGCTTCTGCCCTTGAAATTTCACTTAGCACCTCGTGACAAATAGGCAGATGACGCTTCATACGACGTGGCGTGGAATTACCACACATTTGTGAAATCTCTGTTCCTCCTAGTCATGGCAGACACAGTCTCTAACTGCGGCTCCTTGGCGTGTGCTTTGCTATGCCCTGACGAGCGCGTGGCTTTCGAGCGTACAATGAATGGTTTGGGCGTCAAGTACAGTATGCGATTTAAAGTGACAGGTCGAGTGACGCGACCACGTCACAGACAAAAAGTGCAGGTGAAGAGAATTTTAGTTTTAAACCGTCAACATTCTCGCAAGATTTCAAGATTTGGTCGACGCGTTTGATAGAAACCAAATCGGTCCCATCCAAATTTTGAAAAGACAAGTCCTTCAGTAGGCGGCGATTCCAGTGAAGCGTGCTTGACGTTGTTCCCATTTGCGGGTATCCGCAGCGTTGTAAGCGCGAAACGTTACAACATGGATTTTTTTTTAGGCTTACTGAAAATCGGTGAAATGGCTTAAAAACGTTATAAGCGGGAAAACTTTTTATGTGGGTAAAGCGGGCTTCACTGTAGTAGTCTCTGGTGATCTCTCCTCAATGAAAGCTCGCAAAACATCCGTGTCGTGGCGATGATCCCTGTTGATTTGGGGAACCAGTTCTTTGCCGTATCTTCACACGCGACATAGCAGCACTGCTAGTATCGCACGTTTGTTTTATTATTGGACGCGCGCGTATGCTTTTATTGCCTGCGGCAACAAGGACCGTGTCTTTGGTTAGCACGCCTCGCTGACACGCATTAGTTGATTACAGCAAATTTACTAACGCCACCTCCTCGCCCCCCCCCCCCCCTCCTCCTCCGCCTCCTCCTCTCCATCTGTCCGTGCACACGCAATACGCATATGTACTACGCACGTAACGTAACGCACTCCTATGTATCAGTGTGCGCACACACACACACGCACACACCTGTGGCCGGACAGTGATGGATGGAGAGAGCGGCGGGAGGTGGAGGAGGGGAGGGGGAAAAAGAGGGGGGGGGGGCAGATAGGCCCCGGCAGCATCCTGCACCCCCGTCACCGGCTGACTGACACTCGGACTGTCTATCTCCTTCGGTCCTCGGCTCGGCTCGGCTCGGCCATCAGGTCGCAACACCATCAACTTGCATTTTGTAAAGGAAGTATATTGTGCGTCGTGTGCAACAGTTAGTCGGAAAGGCAATGGCCGACGGTGGGGAGCCGAGCCGAGCCGAGCCGAGCCGAGCCGAGCCGAGCCGAGCCGAGCCGAGCCGAGCCGAACGGTCGAACGGTCCTCCACATACACACGGCCTAGACGATCATCCATCAAGTGTCGCAACGCTCTTTGTAGTCATACTCGAATCAATAATTGTCTGCGTGTATGACCGTGTACGAGTCGGGCGGTGCGCGCTGGCAGAGAGACGCAGTGCTGTAAGTACGTAGTGTGCCAATAAACTTGGCTAACCTCGTCATCTTGCTGAGCAAGTCTGTCCCAAAGGCACGCTGCCGTACTGTCATGTCATTTGTCCAAATGCATGCCACCCGATGCCACCGTATACTTGACTGTCGAGTATCCGTATGGATGCGGTTTCTGAAGCAGCAAGGTGCGTGGGTGGGGAGGAAGGAGGTGTGTGCGAGGGGTCAGTCAGTCGGCCTTAATTTGTACACAGGATTACATGATTACATTGATTACACCGAATTACAAAGAAATAAAATCAACAATTGAGCTAAAATGTTAGTGTTTTTAGCCTGTTTATGAGCGTTGCATCATTGAATGGCTTCGGTAATCTTTATTTTCTTTATAAAACGAAGTAAAATATCAACATTTCTGATAAAATCACAGAAAGTTTGTACACATGATTACATGACTGACTGACCCCTCGGGGGTGTGGGGGGGGGGGGGGGGGGGGGGGGGGGGGGGGGGGGGGGGGGGGGGGGGGGGGGGGGGGGGGGCAGCGTCTGAAGGCCGCCGCCGAGCACATAGGCAATAACGCATCGCATTCCATACCCTAAGGAGGCAGAGTGTTGTGTCCCCATACCTACCCCCGAAGGAACTCTCCAGCTACGGGGCTCCGATGTGAGGCACCGCGACGAGGTCGAGACGAGACGGCCCTGCTGCGGCTAACGGGGTGTGAAATCTGTAGAGGCTCATCACTGGAGCGACTCGGGTGATTAATAAGTCCAGAGCGAGCGGACCACCGGGGCGGGGCGGGGCGGGGCGGGGCGGGGGCGGTGTGGCCCTCCTAATACCCTACTCACTCGTAATAGATCAGCCACCTGGTCCTGGCCGCCGTCCTCGCGCCCTCCTTGAGGTGCAGCCGGTCAGCAGGGCCGGGGGCGGGGCGGGGCGCGGCGGGGCGGGGCGGGGCGGGGCGGGGCGGTGCCGTGTGGGTCCCTTACTGTTGTGAAAGGATAGGGGAGGCAGCAGGCGCGTTAGAATGAAATGAATTCCGAGCTTGTAAGCAGACGTCCGTGTCATTTATCAAACACCTCAGCAGCGCTACCTGTTGCCGCAGAGCAGAGCTGTGTGTACAGCGTGCGGCGCGAAGACCAACGCAGCCTCACAGCAACAGGCCGGACTGGACCCCTTGACGCCCCAGGCTGCCCCAGGCCTAGCATAAAGCGTGATTTATCTCGGATTATTGGCGCAGCCTTAGGGCTGCGGTGCAGGGGGCCACCCTCGGCCACCTCCTTAGCGGATCAGATACGACGCCCAGGGGCCTAAGGGGTGAAAAGTCGAGCACCACCCTTCACTATAGAAAGTTTTACACGTCGTTGCTTTTTATTTATTTTTTATTTACTGGAATTTTACTTTTGTGATCACAGAATTATTTATTCAGGAGGAAGCGCACTTTTAGGCTTGACTGACACTCTCATTAATGAGAATCATTTTGTGATGATGCGGATAGAGCAGTTTCCATTCGGACTCTTCTTCCGATACTGCGGAAATTTGTCGTCAAGTTTATTAATATTTGGTTTTTCTTGTTCCAGGTACGTGATTTTTGATTTCGGAAAATAAAATCTGGTGCTGACTCCACACGCCTCTAGGTAAGCGATGCAGCGCGACCGAGCGCGACTCATCACGGTACTGCATAATGGGAAAGGAAATATCGTGGGCCTTGAGACGATTCTGAGAAACCACGATCATAAGTTTCTTTACAGTAATGTTCTGTTGGCCTCATCGCCGCACGATAACAAGTGACGCATTCAAGCCTTCTTCTCTCTGTCTTCCTTTACCACCCGCCCACCCCGCTGTGCCCCAGGGTGCTCGCCAGTACGAGCAAGGGCAGGGCAGGGCAGGGCAGGGCAGGGCAGGGCAGGGCGGGGCAGGGCCGGGGGGCAGGGCAGGGCGGGGCTGGGCCGGGGGGCAGGGCAGGACTGCCCGCCCACTGGGGGCCTTTTGTACTGTCACGGTGCATACAATGCAATACATCGATACGTCACCTCTTTGAGCGATCCCGTGCTATCTGGGCGAGGAGTAGAGGGGAGTGGGGACATGGGGTGTGGGGGAGGAGAAGGAACGAGAGTCCTGTTGGATTCAAATAGGAACGTTTGTTTGGAATCAAATCCAAAGGAAAGTCCACAAAGTTCATCCTTCTCACTAGTAAACTTAGTTCCTCTGTTCAACGAAAAATCATTTAAATACCTTATGATGGGTTGGTTGTGACACCTGTCAATTTGAAATTGTTTTTCTGCGAAAGGACGTATGTGGTTTCAGCGACGTAGAGGGCAGAGAACCTTCAATATGACCGGTTGTGCCAAACCTATACTGAAACCTTCAAATAAAGCGCTTAAGTTTGATGAATGCTGAAAAATCTGTTCCCGCGACTAGAAAACATTGACGCTCGGCAAGGGCGGATGGTGACGTTTAAGATAAGCCTCGCTGGTCAGTGGGGAGTATCATTGCGTGAAGGCGTTGCTTATGTAGTATGACGTCTGCATATTCCCGATGAACCGCGGCCGGTTACACTCCCTGCCTGCTGTGGAGGGGGCTGTTGGCCGAGTTCTTCAACGTGGATGCTGTCCTGCTGGAGGGGAAGAGCGGGGAGGGGAGGGAAGGGGAAGAAGAGATGACGATCGGCGATGAGTCGTACGACGTACCCATGAAAGATGCCTTCTCAGCATCCGTGGTCCATTGGCCCATTCATACCGTGGCTGAGTACTTAGTTGGCTAGTAACGAATACACAGTGAAATCGAAACCAAGATTCTGGCAGCCCAACAGCCCAACGTACGGTATAGAAACCAAGGGTAAAACAAATGTTTTTGGAGGCCATTTTGAAACTTGTATCAAGAAGACGACCTCCAAAAATATTTTTTGTTTTAGCGTATGGTCTCTGGATTGGCTTACCCTAGAATCTGGGTTTCGGTTTATCTGTGTATATCGGCGCTCGACGTATTTCACACTTCCATTTGAATTGAAAACTCGATTCAACAACCAAAAAATTGATGCTGCAGAGATGTCGTCATTGCGTCAGACCTCTCGCTGCGAGGCGAGGTACTCATTAGACGGGCGGCCTGTGCTTCGTGATAGCCGGGCGATAATCTCCCTGTCTCTGGCCTAGCCCGGCCTTGCCCAGCCAGCTCGCGTGAGCCACACCTGTGCATCGCGACCGTGCTGGAGCCTGGCTGGAGCAGGGCTGGAGCCTGGCTGGCAATATTTTAAAACAACAAAAAGAAAGGAAATAAAAAGCAACGGTGCTCAAAACAATTTTTGGCCACATATAACATCTGCTCAAGTAATAACAAAGAATTTTTCACATTTCCTTGTATTGTAGCCAGTCTTGGCTGGAGTCTGGCTGGAGCATGGCTTGAGCACGGCTGGTGTGTAGCTTCAATCTGGCTGGAGTCTGGCTACAAGTCTAGCTGGAGCATGGCTATGGAGTCTTCTTGTAGTCTGGCTGGCTCAGCCTGGCGATTGTGTGGATCGCTGATCGGGCTGGCCTGAACATGACTAAAGATGACTTCTATACATGGCTGGAACATGATTTTAGCATGGCTAAAGAGGCTGGAGCCTGGTTGGAGCCTAGCTAACGCCTAAGCCTGGTTAGAGCCGAATTATTGCGACCTGGCTTGAGACTTGCTGCTGGATCCTAGATGGAGTCTGGCGGGAGCATTGGTTACAGACCATGACCAGAACCTGCCTGCAGATCAGCCTGAAATAGGCTCTGGCTGGATCCTGGCTGCATGGAGGTGCTTGAGACTGGATGTATCTTGGCTGCGGGATCCTGGCTGGATTCTAGCTGGACCTGGCTGGGCCCGGCTGGAGGGGCTGGGGCAGCGCCTGTTGCAGCTGAGCCTGGCTCGCCCCGGGGCAGCTGGCCCAGCTGCTGTAAGGAAGCGAAAGGAAAGGAACTTGTTAAAGAGAAAGGTGCCATGCCAGTGAAAAGAAAACTGAAATCCCTTGGCAGTGAGGCGCTAGGTATGTGAGTGCGTGAGAGGATTGGAAGGCGGGAAAGAGGGGGGGGGGGGGGGGGGGGGGGGGGGGGGGGGCAGCCGCCACACAGGTGCATCTGCATGTGGATACTGATGGCTCGGCGTACCACCATAAACTCTTCTAGATTCGTTTTTCTTAACTTTGATTTTATTTTTATTTTTCAAATTTTGGCGCGGGTTTAGTGAACGTTTTCTATGCGCGTATTCCTCAAGATCATGAGGCGTCCACCGTGGGAATTTATCGCTGGGTCACAAGTTCTAAATCTCGCTCTCACTGAACTCGAGCATGTTGTCAGCCGTGCAACTTTAGCTTGAACTTGAACTTGCTCAAGACTGCCATTGCACGAATTTCCCTGCATCATTGGATTGTCCAACCTTACGGCCAAGGTCACAATGTAGTAAGTTACGTAGTGTCATATCTTTCTGTTTTAAAGCCAAAACGTTACGCCCGAATTTTGGAAATAAATAAAAGTGCACGATGACTTGATTGCCTGCTCCCTCTCCGCTCCGTTGGCCGTGAGCGTCGCGACGCTGGTCGCCGCTGCGGAGTCACACAGTGTGGAGAGCCTTTTGGGGGAGAGCGGCCGTCACCTCGTGACCGTGCTTCTAATGACTGTTGTGGAGTTCACAATGCGAGAGGTCTATGAGACAGTTCTTGGAGACAAGGGGGGACCTACTCACATTATTTCTTAAGAAAAAAAAAATTAAAGAAAATTCGCAACTTTTCAAAATTTCGATGCTTAAAATCAGCTATTAATCTAGATAAATTTCAAAGCTTTTAGAAAAGTTTTCGACCAGTGGCAGCGTTTTGAATCCCAATTCTAGTCAGTGACAGGCGAGTTAGTCTCGTGGCGATGGTGGCTCTCTCCCACCGACTCTCTCCGGCGATGCAGTCGGCCCAGCGGGGTGTAATAGCGACCGGACTGTGTAACGCTTCGATTACTGGATGGAGTTTAATGAAGAAAACGCCGCGCTGGCGTGCCAGCCGAGTCGCGTAGGGCTCAAGTGCATGGCCCCACCCCACCCCACCCCACTCCCCTCCCGACCCGGGTCCGCCGCGGTCAGAAGTAATTGCGTGACCAATCACAAAGCAACGCTCTGCACGGCTCTGCGAGTCGGGTGAGGATCTGGACCCAGTCGGCGTCAGTTGGGTGGGGCACCCCTTTGGCGAGCGACAGGCGTATTAAGCGACGATCGAAAGTGAAACATTTTCTTGAATATCGGCGTCCTCCAAATCTGAGCTTTCCATTTTCTAAGCGTTTTGGGAAATTTTGTTAAAACTTTACTTTTGCTTTCATCTTTAATTTTTGAAATTTTGACGGAAATTACGCCAAATATTTGTAAAATCTTTCTTATAAATATCGTCTTTTGCTTGTCTCCATGCTCTGGAATGGAAGCGCCGCATTATGTCGGAAGGGTACAGGAACAATGCGGCGGTGGCGTAAGGAGTGAAAGGACCGCCCCAGTCGGCAGTCGGGGTCGAAGGTCATCTCCTGGCGCTGTCACACAGTGTCCCGACCCGACGCACGACGGCGCTCGGCTATGATGGGGCGTTAAGGATCGAGTATGAGAATTTGCTGCGCCGTGCGCCGTGTGACTGTGCGGCGACAACAATAACAACAAAAGGGAGAGCTGGGCGACGTGGATCTGGCGGTGGCCCCACTACATGACTGCCCCTCAGCTGGAGATGGTCCAGTCGTATGCTCGTTAGCCTCTAATTGTCGCATGCATTGTCGACCGCTGTCATGTCCTGCCTGCTGCCCTCTGGGCTCTGGCCTCTCGTAGGGCCGTGTGCAGCACGCTGACCCAACAATGCCCTCTTGAGCGGCGTGCCGCCGCACGGGCAGCCGTTGTTACTGTTGTTGATGTTGTTACACTCGAGTGGTCAGATGCAGCTCACAGCTGGGAGGTGCCTGTCGCGTGCTCATTGTTGTTGTTGTTGTTTGTTTCGTGTTGTTGCCCATTTCCTTGCTCCGCTCTTTGTGCGCTAAATGGCCGAATCGGGTAAGCGTCAACATTGTACCGATTGCCGCCCGGAGACGAGGGGTTGGAGAGGGGGGGGGGGGATCTCTGCGGGGCGTCCAGATAGCTTCGTGCTCCGGTGCTCTGGATGCTACCAGCTGAGAGTTGAGCTGGTGCCAGGACAGTGGGTTTGTTTGCATTCACGTTGGATCCCGGGACATTCATATCCCGAACACGCCTTAAATCGACTCTATTAGTGCCTTGGAGTGGAAGGGACAGCAGTTCGAGTCTAGGTAGGGGCTGTCCATAAATTACGCAAGTCTGAAACTTGAAGTCACTAAAGAAGGACCGGTTGAAAAGTGGGGGCCTCTCCCCGCCTCCTCATGGTTTTATACAAAGCAAAGGTAAAGTTAGCTTTAGCCTACTTACGCGGGGGGGGGGGGGGGGGGGGTCGAAGTTCAAAAAGTGTTCCTTTAGCATTATTGCGTAATTTTTGGACGATCCACTATTCGTTTCTCCATTCTTGCCCAGAGAGATACAAATCCAATGTAGAAGGTTTTCCAGATCCCTCAAGAGACGGTCATTCAGACCTTGCTTCGCCATTCATCTGCCGCTGCAAGGTTTTTATTAGCTCCTGCCCTGATTCATTCCTGTGCAGTAATAATATGCTCGCAAAAGCAGAAGCGCGGTTCGTGATTGTCAATTCGGCCAAGCAAGGTCCGGCTACTCCGAGGATGGGGGAGGGCTCGGGAAGGGAAGAGGCAGCCAGGGAGGCCACGCAAGGCAAAGCTATGAATAATTAACGTGTGGGGGTGGGCACTGGACACTACTGGCGGCCTTTGGACCCCGCCAGCTAAATGTCCCCAAGGGCCACACCCTGTCCGAACCCGCCCCGCCCCGCCACGCCATACAGCAGCACCCCATGACACAGCTTTGCGTCGTGATTGGTAACCCCTGGCCCTGGCCTTCCTCACAACCCTACCCTGGTTATAAAAGCCGTTCTCCATCCCTCTCTCCCCCCC
>CABIKL010003643.1:0-10665 GCA_902196195.1 Aptinothrips rufus | reverse complement strand
AGCGGAACCGCCCCGCTCCCCCTCTCGCCATGTCGTTTCCTTCTTCACACTTCCGCTCTGGGCTTCTTTGAAGTACCCTATTGTATCCATTTTAATTTTGTAAATATAGACAATTTAGGCAAGTATTATATTTTTAGATTTATGAAATTATGATGTTCATTCTTATGAGTGTTGCTAGAAAAGTAGGCAATATACGCGATATGCTGCCTCGTTGCAAAATGTGGGCTAATCACTAGTTAATTGGGCTGTGAAGCGGAAGAAGGGGTTAACTGACTTATCCCCCATATTGACTTTTTATCATAAAAATTATCACTGAACCAATCTACATCCTATTTTGAAATAATTAGGTTCAGAGCTAGAAGCAATTGAAAAGAGAGATAACTTGATTTAACCCCCTGCTTGCTCTTATTTCATGTCTGGAATAATGAGATAACTCAAGATGACTCTAAAAGTCAAAAATTGAAAAGGGATAACTTGAGATATCTCAAATTTCATCAGTGAGTTACCCCCTTTGTACAGGTCAATCTCTAAGAACCAAATGGCAAAAATTGTTGATGTGATGAATTCTTTTCATAATTAAATCAAAATTTTGTTAACTTCTCATATTTGCATTTTAAATTTTGTTTTTTGAAAAGGTTTGTTATGCTAAATAACTACCTAACAAATGAAGTCTTTGGATTGAAAAGTAACGGAGTTATAGCACATTTTGTTTTAAAAGTAACAAACGACGGAAAGCATAGCATATTTCAAAATTATCCAATTGTTTCTTTTGAAAGTCTGGTTTCATTCAGTGTTTATTGTTGCCATATTATAGAACAATAAAAGCTGGACTTTGAAACAAGTTTTCAGTTTTGCGTCTAAACTATTTGAGAAAGTTGGGTTGAAACCATAAAATTTGTCGCAAACCTAAAAATTCAAATGAATGTCAACAATATTATATCTCATGAACTGTGTGTCCTAAGCGAGTTTATTTTTACTTTATAAGACTGTATCTGGTTTTGGATGAGATACCTCCAAATTCCTAAATACTTACGGGGTTAACTCAACTTGTCTCATCGCTCCCCCCGCAAAAAGGGGATATCTCATTTAAATCTTAGAAAGAGAAGCTAATGTTAAATTTGAAGAATGGTTCAAGCTATGTAAGGAAATTGTATTTTCATTTATTTAAAAGAAAACATTACATTTTATACGGAAACAGTTTTTTGTATTTCCTGAAAAGTCATGTTTTTGGAGTTATCCCCTTCTTCCGCTTCACAGCCCAATTATCTTTGTAGGAGTCTGTGAAATTCATGTTTTAGCTCTGTGTTCATTTACATCTTTTTTGTAGTATTTTTTGTACAAATATGGTTATATAATATTTCTAGCTTTTTAACTCTCATCTATGTCTTTTGTCTTTTGTTTATTTTTTTATTCCTTACCGGGATGAAAGTTTTTATTTTACTATTGTCAACCGACAGTGCTTTCTTTGGTGCAAGATTTATCAAGATTTTTTTTTTTTTAATTTTGAGTTGTTTATGTTGAAGCAACAGTTACCGATATTTAGAATAAAAAAATTGTCGTTTTACTGTTGACGATCGACATCGTTTTCATTTCTTTAAATGGTTGAAACTTTGTAGTTTGAAATGATAATATTAAATTTGGATTTATCTCACATGGTTGCTTGTTATTGATCTGCCAAATTTAATCTATGCTGTTGAATGATAGTTGTTGTTAAACATGAGACTGCACGTACTGTGTGCTTTTTTTTTTCGTATGAACGTGTTTGCTGCCATAGAAGTAAAGCTCCCTCAGAGCCAAGGATACGCCTACAGGATCGCAATCGAGCCCTTATCATGTTGTAATGTGCACGCTACGCGAGCAATACTGCACCCACCCGTACGCCTGTCGTAGGTGAGAGAATGCACGCAGACGTGCAGAATAGCTCCATCGTAGCCACTACCTGGACGTGCTCAGAAGCACGCTACACGAGCAATACTGCACCCGCTCACACGCCTGTCCTAGGTGACAGAAAGCACGCAGACGTGCAGAATAGCTCCATCGTAGCCACTACCTGGACGTGCTCAGAAGCACGCTACACGAGCAATACTGCACCCGCCCACACGCCTGTCCTAGGTGACAGAAAGCACGCAGACGTGCAGAATAGCTCCATCGTAGCCACTACCTGGACGTGCTCAGAAGCACGCTACACGAGCAATACTGCACCCGCCCACACGCCTGTCCTAGGTGACAGAAAGCACGCCGACGTGCGGATGGGCTCCCTCGCGGCTGGTACCTGAAGGTGCAAGTAAGCACGCTTCACGTGCAGCATGGTACCCTGCGAGAGTAATAGCGAGACGTGCAATAAAGCGCTACGGGTGCTCATTCGCACGAGAATGGTGCGTGCTTCCAGATGCACGCAGCCGTAGCGTGCTTTCAGAAGCACGTCCAAGCGTGCTTTTTTGTCACACGCTTACAAGCGCTAAGAAGCACGCTCCGTCTTTACCGTGCGTTAGGGGGAGGGGGTCAAAAAGTGGCCTATTATGGTCTCCGTAGTTTATGAACCGCCCCTTAGGTTCTACAAGGAAAGCCTCCTCCCTGAGATAGTCTTGCCCTGCTGGACTATCCGGAGGTTGGACAGTGATAACTGCAGGCTCAGCGGGAGAACGCTGAGAGGAAGGAAGAGGAAAGAGAGCGCAATGCCCGGGCCCAGGAGGCAAAGGAAGCGCGGCGCAAGCTTCAAAGAGGCGAGGCCCTGTTCACCAAGTACACGAGTCTGAGCTGCCGCCACGAAACGACGATTAAGACGTACAGCCCCTAGAAGAAGAAGCT
Organism: Aptinothrips rufus; assembly: GCA_902196195.1. Lineage (NCBI taxonomy): Eukaryota > Metazoa > Arthropoda > Insecta > Thysanoptera > Thripidae > Aptinothrips > Aptinothrips rufus. The sequence goes on along the minus strand of CABIKL010003643.1, from coordinate 7,857 downwards.
CCCGCGACGTAAACGGTAAGAGAGTCTATAAGTTATAAATATTCCGACTGAAATGTGTTTAAATATGTGTGAATAACATGATATAGAAATTTTTTGTAACGTGTGTGAACAATATAAAATACGAATGTGTGTAAATTGCATAAAAGTATGTTACTGCCATTGTTGTCACTGCACCACTGAAGGTACCGCATCTGATTTGATTTGATCGCGCGCAATGATAGTCCTTTAGGCCCCCAGTAATTGGACCAGTGGGCCGCGGGTCAGCTGCCCACTGGGCCCATAGTCCAGGCACATTAGATTTTTACACAAACAAAATTGTTAACAAGACAAATTTACATTCGTTGGAAAGCTGACGATCAGCTCTACAGCATAAAAAAAAAGGCTACCAAAATCAGCCTTGGGGAAGTTTGTGAACCTTGTGAGGAAATAGTGAAGCAGAGCAGTCTAATGGAAAAGAGAGCCTCTCAGTTGATCTCTGCAATGCACATGCTTCGAAGTACCATGGCCCCGCAGCTACGAAGAGACTGAGAGGTGGCAGAAATATCCCCGTAAATAGTACATCTGTCTGTATCCAGACGCAAAGCATACCTTGGAGGTCGAAATGTGCAGTTGACGGGAAGGCCGTCAAATGCTATGAAGCGGCAACTGAACAGGGAACACGACTTCACTGCTCGCTCAACAAATGCCAGCTCTCAACCTGCCTGGTGTCGCAGGCCTTCAGTCCGCTCCAAAGCTCCACATTCCCAAAATACTTGTGTTTTAAGAGGAGTACCACTTGGCAAAACCCACCATAAAAAGTAAAGTTTGCTTGTGAAAATGTTTTCTTTTAATTGGTCTCATCTTCAGAAACCCCTTTTAACAATCAGACTTACCTAAAAAGTATCTTTCGAAAACAAAAAGCGGCTCTTCGTGTATTTATTAACTCCAGACAAAAGAAGGTCAGCTGTAGGGGATATTTCAGGAAATTTAAAATCATGACATTGACTGCCATTTACATATATCAAAGTGCCTAAGGCATCAAGCGGCTGGAGGCTGAACTGCAGTACAGCCTATTCTAAATTATTTCAGCAGTTTCAGCAGCAGTTGGACCAGTGGCATGAGCAGATCTACAAGTGGTGGCAGCCGCCAGCCAGACATGTGTTTGTTTTACTATGAGCTTTGTTTGTTCTGTTTATTGATCGTCTCCTTCTCTCTGGTTGGAGATTTCCAATGATTAAGTAGATTTTTTGATATTAATTAACCATCAAATTAAGTACAGCATGTCTCTCAAAATCTCCACATAGTATTTATAATTTCATTATTTCAACAGCTCTCTGAAACACGAACCGAAGCCGAAAGATGGAGGCTGGAGGTGCTTGAAATACAGAGGGATAAAGTGGACGAATATGCCAATGTAAGCTCAATCACCAAAAGAAGAGACTTTCAGCTACGCCTCAAAAAAAGGAAGCGTCTTCCTACATTTTAATAGCTCTTAATTGTGTCTTTGATGTGTTGTCGATGCAATGGGTCTGCCCATACTTCGACTAGATGCCCAGCCTCTCTCTCCCTCCGTCTCTCCTCTCTCTCTCGCTCGCTAAGCCACACCTCCTCTTCTCGCTCGTCTGACTCTCGCCGCCTCCAACACCGGAAGCAGAACCAGAGCAAGTAGCGGTAACCAGCTCCCTCCAGCCCGAACAAACATCGCATACTCCACCTGAACCCACTCCAGAGCCAGAGCACCTTCAGGAGATCAAGGAGCCGCTATCACCCCGCTCCCGCTACATCGCCCGCCGCCCAGCCAAGCCCGCCGGCTTGAACCAACAACTCAGCAAGTACAAGGCTCGGGTCCGTGACGCCAGAGAGCTCCTACTGCACTTCAGGCCAAGCGACTAATCGTCGCCCTCCACGGCAGCCCCTGCAAGATCAAATCACCGACACCTGCTGCCACACGACCCACCGCGGCCGCCGCCACAACAACCCCTGCCGCTCCGAGACGACCCACCGTGACCGCCGCAACATCAACCCCAAGGACCGTGGTCGCACGCACGAAAGCGCCTACTCATGGGAACAACCGTTATCGTCTACACGACGCGTGTCCTTCTGTAACTCGAATAGGTACCGTTATTCTCCTTGTCCTTACCTTCTCGTTCTTGTCACAGTCAAGCCTTGCTTCATTCTTACTAAATTCAACTAATTTTTAACATTTATTAACTTTCTAAAATCTGCAAATCTTATATCTTGTATATGTAGCTGATGTAGCATTATGTGGTGCTGAGGGGAAGGTTTCTACCAAAAAGGAGAAATTGAGTCAACATTTGAATATAAAATGTCTTGGGCAAATGTCTCATTTTCTATCTATATTTGCTGATGTAACAAATACTTGTAACTTGTATTAGTATTAACCAGGTTCAATACGTAAATTTTGTATTGAAGAAGTGTGGTATAGGTGAAGATGCAAGAGGAGTGTTAACGCCATTAGAGTTGCCAAAGAAAACTATGAAAGATAGTTCAGAACCGACCAAAGAGAACTGGAGGGATGTTGTTCATCTACTCAGGTATTTGCTAAAAAAGTGAAGACTACAAGTTTATGTACCAAAAGACAGGAAAACAGATTGAAGTATTCTGTGATGTCAGTTGGGGTAAAGATCAAAAATCTTGGAGAGGTGGGATTAAATTAGCAGGAGCAGCTGTTGTATGGAGAACCAGGTCAACCTTGGGAACTCAAGTTTATAGTTATGGGTGAGGCTGTAAGGGAGATACTTCGGCTTCAGAGATTGTTAAAGGAACTTTGAGTTATCTTTTTAGTGTTCCAACTGTTATTTATGCAGATAACAGTGCCATTGGAATGAGTAAAAGTAGAGCAATAACTGAAGAAAATAAGCATGTTGATACTATTAGATATGCTTCGCAGGAAAACGTAGAGAATGGTGAAGTCAAATTTGTATATGTTGCATCTAAAGATAATTTGGCTGATTTGTTCACCAAAGCACTGACAGGAACCAGAACGAAGGACTTGGTTGGTAGGCTTGGTGTCGCGGAGAGGAAGGAGTGAATTTGTGTTGTTGGGATTTGTCTGTTAAGCTTTGTTGATATAAAGTTTAATGGAAATATTAGGGTTAAGTTTTAGTAATATCATCAAAAAAAATGATATTGTCAAAGGACAATATTTTTGAAATGTAACTCAGAATTCATTTTTTATTTTTGTGTTAAACTTAACCACAAGCAATTTTGCCAAGGGGAAGTGTGAAACACTGCCAATAGTGTGCCAAAATAGGGTACTTCAAAGAAGCTCAGAGAGGAACTGTGAAGAAGAAAACGACGCGGCAAGCGGGGGAGCGGGGAGCTGCAGCGGGAATGCCCTCCCCCTTCGCCGTGTTGTTGAGGATGAGATGAAAGTTGGTGCCAGCCGAAAAATAAACAGAGCATCGCTGAAGGAGATTGAGGACATACAGTACATAACTGCTCGCACTGAAGATTTCATCAAACTCTTTTACGAGAATGAGCCTGAGAAATATTCTCTTAGTGGCAAAAAGACCATACAAATCACCGATACGGAAGTGAAATCTATGCTTACAATTTTGGAGCACATGAGGTGGTCATGTGATGTCCACATTTGCGAGCACGTACTGACGCTGCTGGCGTCAGTCGTTGTGCGGATTTGTCATTGTATGGTTGAGCTGCACTGTTTATACGAAGATGTCTGGGAATACTGCTGTATTAGTCAGTCTCTTTGGTGTGAAGGTGCGGATCCTCGAGGAGGATCACCGCGTAAGTATAATCGCAATGTACCTAGTTATAATTACGGTGTATACGGATGAGGGGGTGTAGTGTTGCTTACTTCGGTTTAGGTGCAGATCTGTAGAAGATGCAAAGAGAAAAGGAGCAAGATTTAAATAATAGGCTTTAATCATTTGGTTTCTCAGTTCCTTTCATTCACTGTGTTGTATGCACACTAATTTATTAATAGCTGTCTCAGAGATCAGTACCAAATGCCAGCTCCTCCATATCCATCTCCTCATGGATTCGGGTTCGGGTACCCTTCACCCTACGACAGCTTCCTGCCCAATCCTACCTGGCCATATGGGGCACCGGTACAGAGATCGGTACGGAATCAGCACTAATCTCTTCGCATACAACTGAGATGAGTAGCACATCTTAGCGATCCATTCATTTTCAGAACAGCAATGTTCTATCACTACCTTGTACTGTTGTTTCATTATTACATTACATCCTTTCGTTAATCCAGTAGTTATTTGAATTCTGTTTGCAGGTCTAACAAGATCAGTATTCTAAAAGATATATTAATCCGTAACCCGGACCCGGAATCTCCCAACACTTATACAAAATTCTTTTCCGTTGCGGATTGGAGAGACCTGGCACACCACTGCGACGGCTATTGTAGGGCGAGAGCTGTTGTACGTGAACTGATAGTCTCTGATCCCTAGTGTAAGAAAGAGCACTTTCTCATGTTGTTCTCATAGTATAGAATTTCTGTGTGTGGGTGTCCGGTTTCCAGTGTGAAAGTGTTCAATGGAACCTGTAACAATGTGTATATATACTGTGGTAAAATATAGAATCTTAATCAAAGTCCTAAGTATTCATCTGAAGAAGTACCCAACAAATTCCACCAATAACAACACCTAGTTTATGTGCGTGTTCATAGAGCGTCGCCTACAGGTTCATTTCCTTGTAACAGAATTTTAGAATTGCTCCGCCTGCTGTCTAGAAGTTTATTTTTAGCCACCTTGTGGTAAGAATTATGTAGATATAGGTATTGGCGATTTTCCGACTAACGTAGGTTCGGACGTGTGGTACTAATTAACGTTCTTTTTATTTACAGGAATTCCGATGCTTTTCGTGGCTTAAGTGTTATAAGTTTATGTTATGGGCTTTCTGTTATACACACCCAGCTTAGTTTAATTGGTTTAATGAACGGGATTTCTGTATAATACACACCACACCCGACGCAGATAATCTGTGTTTAATTATCTGCTGATCCAGGCTGCCAGCAGCACGACCCTCCGACGAGTCAGCCTACTCGCTATGAGGCCACTCGCTGGCCTGAACCATCTGGCTGCCAGCAGCCGGCACCGGCATGAGCTGCATCGACTAACCATGAAGCACCTGCTGATCCAGGCTGCCAGCAGCACGGAGTCAGCCTGCTCCTCGCTATGAGGCTCCTCGCTGGAGGGAAGCATCTGGCTGCCAGCAACCTCCGAACACGTTGGGCGTCCAGACCAGAGCCAGGCCGCCGCCGGGTCCAGTACCGAGGAGCAGCACGCGGCCACTGCTGCTCCCCCTGTCCCAGCGACCGCCTCCAAGACGACGACCCCAGGCCGTCAACGCCGCCGTCGACGGGTACGCTGCGACAATTGTGACCGGCATGGTCACACGCGAGCGGTCTGCCCCAACGACCCTTGCCCCAAAGCGCGTAGAAGCACTCTCGCTCCATGGCGACCAGGACCAGGGTGCAGCCCCTGCACCCCTCCTCGAAGAAGACATGCTACCGGGCCTGTAGCGCCCCGCCCCGCCCGCCCACGACCAACGCAGGGAGGACGTCATCGCGGCCGTCGACGGGGTCCAGGACCAGCTCGCCAGCTGGTCCCCGGTGGAGCCGCTCCGCCCCGCGCCGCCCTGCAGCCGGCGTGGGCGGTGCCGCGGCCGGTGTAGGACTCAACACCGCTGCCCCTCGCCCCGTGACGTCAGCGACGTCCTGGGCTAGCGCCACCAGGGTCAGGTCGGACCGCATCCTGTGATGCCTCTCCCCCGGGCCGCCACACAGACTCCAGCAGCAGGTGTTTCTTTTTTCGGATGAATTGAACAACCAAGTGAGATGTTTTATGCGTACAGTGTGTACAGTTGTACAGTAAAATCTTTTTTTGTTTGTTTGTTTGTGTGTGTAACGGTGTTTTGCTGTGTGCGCCAAACTTCCAAGTTCTTTTATTTGTTTAAGGTTTTTTGAAGTTTTCAAGTGCCTGATTGAGTTCCCACTTCTTGATCCTGGGGTGGAGAGAGCAGCCGTCTGACTGGCAGGTACGGCTGAGGAACGTCCCCTTTTGTACAGAAGAAAGACTGTTCCAAAGCCATCTCTGCATAAAGATATCGCGAGGCCAGGAGTCAAGGCCTCTGCCCGCCAAAGAGCTGGAAGCCGTAAGCTTTGATGTCTTCTTCAACACATGATTTGAAGTGAAATCATTTAAATTGGATGTAGCTATGATATACACGTAACTTGTTTTCATTTATACAGATGTTAGATTTCTATCAGTCTGAAACATCAGAGAGGCTGCAGCCTTATGGCGAGCCAAAGCCAGTGCAAAGCATGACGGGCAGGGCGCCAATGACTGGGAGCAAAGTATCCTCTTGAAAAATGTATTGTGTCAAGAATGCGACCGTAACCTCACAAGCCCATCTCAGAGTATATGTACCTGCTGCGGCACTTTTAGTTTTGTTTTTTTGAGGTGGGCTTTAGTTGGTTGCAATATCTAAATTTCATTTCATTTGGTGTATTATCTTGTACTTGTAAGTGTATAAATGTCACACTCTTGAGTTCACAGAGCAATATCCAAAATACCAATACCAATATTCAAAATGCCTACACCATACCGACAAGTCATGAGATGATTGTCTATACCACACCCTCTGAAACCAAACCCATACCACTGGCTGAGGAAATATCTGAAGTATCAAATCAAGAATCATTCTGAAAAGAATACTCTCAAGACTGTCAACCGACCAAATAACTACAACCTCCTCCTCTGGCAGTTCATCTAGGGCTCCTGAGGACCAGACAGTTGAAAAAAGCGTAAAAATTCCTAAACAATTTAATGATTTCATAGTATATGGTACCAAGAAAGATGAAGAAAGGACAACTGCTAGTCTAGTAATTCCAACTGATAATCAGGTTCCTAGTACTGTCAATGAAGCAGTTGACTCTGCAGAATCCAATTTTTGGATAAAAGCTATGGAGGATGAGTGGGATTCTTTTGAGGAAAATGTCTGGTCTCTAGAGCAGTTGCCGAAAGGTGCAAAAGTTGTTGGATATAAATGGGTATTTAAAAGAAAGTTCAACAGTGATGGCTCAGTACCGCACAGAGCTAGATTAGTGGCAAAAGGCTTTAATCAGACCCATGGAGTAGATTACTTTGAAACTTATGCACCAGTCGTGAGAAGGTCCACTCTCAGGGTTCTTTTCTGTACGGCAGTGAATTTGGATCAAAAAGTAGACCACTGACATGTCAAAACTGCCTTTCTTCATAGAGATCTTGCTGACGCAGTTTTTATGACTTTGCCTAAAGGGTTCTCTAGCGTTGGGTCTGAAAATTAGATTTGCATATTGAGAAAAGCTATGTGTGGACTAAAACAAGCTGCAAGAAGCTGGTATCAAAAGGCACACAAAATATTAAAGCACCAAGGTTTTGTTTATTTTGGGGATGAACCACGTGTGTATAGGTATAAAGAATTTTAAATCTTCTGTAATAATCATTGTCCTGCATGTTGATGACTTCTATGTACATCATAAAAATGTAGAGACCAAATCAATGTCAATGCACACTTTGCAATCATGTTTAAAAATCAAAGATCTGTGGGAGGTACAAAACTGTTTTGGAATGAAAGTGACCAGGGACTGGAAGAATGGCACGCTATTGCTTTAGCAGGAGGAATATATCAATCACATTATTGAAAGATGTGATATGACAGACTGCAAACCGTGAAGCACTCCCATGATGGCAAATCAAGATCGGCCCGCCGCCCTCCCGCCAAACCTGCGTTTCACCACCTCGCTCGCTCCGAGCCCTATATGTGCCCCTTCGTCGGGGCATATATAGGACTCTCCGCTCGCTTGGCGGCGAAACTCCGGATTGACAGGGCGCGGGCCCA
>CABIKL010003642.1:0-10666 GCA_902196195.1 Aptinothrips rufus | reverse complement strand
ACAATTATACCTGGTGGGAATTATACCTCGTGGGAATTATACCTCGTGGGAATTATACCTGGTGGGAATTATACCTCGTGGGAATTATACCTGGTGAGAATTATACCTGCTGCCACATCAAATAAAATAATTAAATGCGTGTATATCTGCTGGGAATTATACCTGGTGGGATTGGTGGTAACTGGTGCAATTAAACTGTTGGTGTATATCTGCTGGGATTTATACCTGGTGGGATTGGTGGTAACTGGTGCAATTAAACTGTTACTGTATATCTGCTGGGATTTATACCTGGTGGGATTATACCTGGTGGGATTGTATACCTGGTGAGGCGCGCTCATAAATTGCATTTTAGACCACAGCTTCCAACGGGGTTGATAATTCTCATCTGTTCCATTCCCAGAACTTCTTCTTTTTGATTCTTTCACTTGGTTCCAGTTGTCCTGAAATGTCTCTCTGATTGACTTCCACCGTGCCATCACCATGTCCACTGCAATAGAACCGCGAATAAATGCAGAACTAGCTTCCAAATCAAAGTTCAAAATTTAGCTACGATTTGCCTTGACGCCAAATTTAGATTGATGTATTAACTCAAACAACATAGAACGACCTAACCTAAAAACCACCTGTTGGATTGCCAATTGAAATGATAAATTCGGATCCTTATAAGTGTTTTGTTCACAGTAGGTAACAAAAGAAATAAAAATTAAATTACCTGTGTATTTCGGCCCCATTGCCAGCGCGACTTCAGCCCACACCGATCGCTTCAAATCCGCCCTCCTGTAGCACTCAGCTGTGCTATCCCAAAGTATCGGACGCCTTTCTATAAGATCGAGAAGCTGACATTCCTTGTCAAGAGTGAATAACAACTTATCTTTTTTCGGTTCCATATTCGGTTAATGAAAACAATATATCAGCATAAAGCTTTAAAGAATGCAGATAAAATAGACGCGGGAATCTCGCGAACGGGAGCAAACGAAAACAATAGCAGAAAGAGATCACGTGACAATATCGGGCTCTGTGATTGGCTGCGGGTGCGTGTAGCGGGTGAAAAACAGCCGGCCAGCTATTCTTCCACCCGCAACCGCCCCCGCCAGCCACTGCGTTCCTATTGGTCGAGGAGTCAACCGCACCCGCACCCGCCAACCGCCCCGACAGCCGCTAGTGTGGCCGCCGCTCAATGACTGGGTCCACGGCGAGCATCACGCCCGCCCCGTCGCTCAGTGTAATTGGCAAGAACTCCTCCACCCCTTAAATCACTCAACTCATTTATGGAAGCCGATTTTTGGAGCCCGTAGTGATTCTCTCTACTTCCGATTTAGTAACGAAAAGTAAGCTGCTTCTGCACACAATATTTTGTACGTGACCTGTACGTACAATTCTGTCCTGTCTCCATGGCGCATTTCCTTTGAACTAACCGACCAATCTGGACTCCATCGTCGCTCTCGCTGACATGGTCGCTGCTCTGTTCACGCGCTGGCTAGCATAAAACGACCGTGGGACTCACTGATATGTCTTGGGACTGGAAATGATCAAGGGAATAAATGAATAGTCGAGAAACCTACCGTTCGTCCAAGACGGATTTGGAGAGGATGTTAGCAGCTCAGCTGATAACACATGAATGACCCGTCCAGCTCCCGTCCGGACCCGGCCCAGCCTCCCAGGGCACCGCGCACCCTGGTGGCCACAACCTACACTACACACTTGCTACCAACATCACCCTCACACGTGACTGAACACGCGGACTTACTGCAACCTGAATATGGCGGTCTTCCGCGACCTTCCGAGAATGTCACCCCGTCCGCCAGAGGGCAGCAGCAGGTGCGGATCCTGGGGGGAAGGCACTGGGGGCGAGTGCCCCCAATAGGCTCAGACTGGAAGGGGAAAAGGGGGGAAGGGGGGAGGAAGGGAAGCACAAAGGGCGATAAGTAAAAAAAAGGAAAGAAAAGAGAGGTTTGAATACAGCTTAAAGACAAATCTATCGAACAGACGAAATCTTGCCCAAATCTCAATTTTTCTAGAACTCATTCATGATATATTCAAGAACATGCGGATTCCAAACACAAACACAAATACTATTTTATACAAGGTGTTTAATTTTTACTACAAAATCATTTCTTACGTTACGTTACTGTAGAGGAAAAATTAAAATTAACATTCCTTGCTCAGGACAGTGCGTTACCAATACAATCAATAAGTATAAATGACAAATCTCAGATACTAGAAGCAAATCAAAGCTCATGATATTTTCAAAATTACATTGACCTTTCCTACTATATCGCAGATGGCACTGTTCCGTGACAGATTCCTTCAGTGGTTTGTCAGATACCCAAATAAAATATCTTAGATAAGATACCAGATACTCGGCTGAAAAGTATCTAGATATAGATATAGATACCATCCGCGGGAAGTATCTAGATAAAGGTGATAGATACCGAAAAAAAAGTATCTGAGATACCGAATCAGATATGGCCTTACAGCAAGCTATAGTGGGGATAGGCGCGCGGGCGAGGAGGGGTTGTGGCGGTAACGGATTATTATGTTTTTCACCTTATATGCGTTCTCCAAATCTATCCTTTCATATTAAGATCTGCTGTCAAGCGGTAAAAGCGTTCCCAGCTGTAATTTTGCGACTAAACGGCGGACAAAATCTCCCAAAAGTATCTTACCAAAGTATCTAGCGTCTTAGATAATAGATACCCATGAATGTATCTAGATAAAGATACTAGATACAAGGTCATAAAAGTATCTAGATAAGATAATAGATACTGAAAAACGTATCTAGATACATTATCTAGATACTTTTATCTAGATACCTTCCAACACTGGATTCCTTACAACTCTCCGATGTACTTGCTGAGGGCCAAAAATAGCTACTATACGAGCAAATTGACTGGTATTTGAATATAATGCAGTTCCCACAAGGCCTCAAACCTTCCATCCCCGGAGAAGCACGGAGAACTCTCCCTCCATCAGCAAATGGCTGACTGCTGGGCCCCCGCATGCTCGACGTGTCACAGCAGCCGCTTACAAAGAAATTCCTTTGTATTACAGTTTTCGTAAGTTACAGGTTTTGCACAACCGTAATACAAAGGAATGTCTTCCCAGTGAGAAATGGATCATCGAGAAGACGTCGATTCGACGTATCGACGTTGATAATTCTTCGATCTGGGAGCCAAAATCACGTCGGTTCGACGTCGAAATCAGATCGATCGACGTCATCGATGTCATTTCGACGAAGCATTTCTCACTGGGTTCGTAAGTTACGATTTGTAAGCAATTTGCAGTGTACCCCTCTCTAGAGGAGGTCCTAATCATCGAAATCGTTATCATCTATAGTTATGAGGCTCCTCTGGCGTGCTTGAGCTGTCTCCATACGAGCCATTCTCTTCTTCTCCCGCGCAGGTGCATCCTTCAGCCACGCTGATATTGTGTCACAGATGTCAGCAACAGTCGCGTCCGTAAACCTTTTCCTTACAGCACCTGCAGACAATCAAAGAAATCTGATAGAAACAAAAGAAATGAAAAAGAAAAGGACTACTCGTGTTTGCGAGCGTGTTTTGCAGGAGTCCTTCAGGGTGGTGCCCTGACAGACTTCTGTGTGATGTCTATCTTGCGTTCACGCCGCCATTGAATGTTTCGCGTAGTCGAAGTCGTGTGGATCAAACGTTGAATAACTGTGCGCGTTATCAACAACGTTTCTCGTTTTGAAAGATTAAACAGAAAAAATCGACGAAATTTGTCGCCACGTTAGGTGTCTTTAGAAAGGAAATTTTGAATAACATAACCTGAAGCTACACGGAAAAACCAAAACCCAGAATCCGGGGCAACTTAGCCCAGAAACAGGGGGTAAAAAATAAATTTTGGAGGTGATTTTGAGACCTATACTAAAACGCGTTTCGAAGCTTCCTTATCATTTTGCAACAGGTCTCAAAATCACCTCCAAATTATTTTTTTACCGCTTGTTTCTGGGTGGTTGAGTTGCCCCAGATTCTGGGTTTTGGTTTTTCTGTGTAAGCTCACAAGAAGAAACAAAAAGATATGAATTATAAACTCACACAAAATCGCCTTAAATGGCATGGTCCCCAGAAAGGCCTTCTTTGGTATTTGGCCAGCACGACAAATGCCACGAAGTGACTTCTTCGAAGCAAGCCGGTCCGTATAAAGTATCTTCAGGGCCATGTACACGGCATCATGGGGATTTGGACCACCCAAGCCATGGATAAAGCTTACCTACAAAAAATTGAAAGTTGTAGATAAGAAATTGTCGTTTTCACACGAAGAAACGTACCTGTGAAAACAAACTCACAGATAAACTCACCGCCTTATTAAACTGTTTTCTACTTTTTCGGAGCCTTGAAAACCTCTCCTCAGTCTGCTCATCGTCCATTGGTAGCTCAGGGAGGTCATCACTTATCTTGCTCTCTAATGGTGGCTGCACGCAAGACAAAATCTTGTCTCCCAGCTTACGAAGTTCGGTCATACCGGTTACAAGACCGTCCACTGCTCTCCGGATGGACCTTAGTTCATCTAAACAGTGCAAATACAGATTTTAAACAAAGGTTCCTTAAATCAAAAATATCGAAGATAAAAAAGAGTAGGTAGAAAACACCTGATTTGTCAGGGTCCTGAAGAGCTCTTTTGGACGATGCAGATGATGGTGTCTTGAACACATTGTGGCCATTGAGACTTCCGCTGTTGGAAGGAGTCACAGATAATGTAGGTGACAAATTGCTGCTCTGGTCTGACATGTTGTCAAGAAAGTCAACGCCCAAAAGTTCTTCAAAATCTTCCATCAGTATGTCTTCGTTGTCGATAAACATGTCCAAGTAATCGTCTCCGCTCTCCCGGATCAGAAACTGACGAATCCCAGGCTGCTGGGGCCTCTTAGAGAGCTTAGCAGAGCCCTTACTGGGAACGTTAGATGGAGTCAGAGATTTGCGGGGGGTGTCTTTTCGAACGTAAGTTTTGGCTTTAGTCCTGTTGGCTAATGCTTCAGTTGTTTCAGAAACTTTCGTTTGTCTAGGGCTCTGGTGATTATTATCCTTATTCGTTGTTACTAAACCTTTAGATGGTGATAAAGCAATAGATTTTCGTGGACTGTTAGTTTTTGATGACTTCGTTGGACTCGTGCTTCTTGGCCTCTTGTTTGGTGACTGCTTTGCTGAAAGAGCAGACCCTTCCTGTTCTCTTGACTTCTGATTTGGAGAGCGAGGTTGCTGTTTTTCTGGAGTTTTCTTAAGTGGTGAAAGCGCTGTCCCGACATTGGCGTTTGCCTGTAAACTGCTTACATCAGGCAGATTAGAGTCAACGCTCGATACAGAACCGGGGGAACCACTGCGTGCTGGGTCACTCCGGTTGACTCTCGACCTCCTCCTCCTGCCCGCCCTACTTGATTCTTCATCCGAAGATCCCTCAGCTTGCGCATCTCCATTTCCTGGCCCATCAGTGAATTCTTCAGCAAGTGCTTTGCGGCATTCTTCGTAATCATCTGCAACATGTGAACGAACGTCCCTGATCAGTATCGTTGCAAACAAAACATGACACACGACTGTACGCTGGAACATTCTACTTGATCTGTGAGTATGTTAGTGAACAACATATTGTAGAAACCTCGACATGATTACGATTCCAATAATTCCTTAGAGTCTTCTGTTTGCAATGGCGCCCAAGGCTCTCCGGTCGATAAACATCAAGGGCGAAAGTCAACTTAAATTGTTCCCTGCTTGGGTGGCATCAACGGCTAGTTTAGGGGTGGGTAGTTGGTCAGGGCGATAGGGGAGGAATGTTAATAAGAAGGGAAGAGAAATTGAAGGGAGACAGCAGCCAGGCAATGAGCAAGCAGCGAGCATTGCAAGAGATTTGTTTTGGACGGTGTGTCATTGAACCGCCAGGTTGACAGTCAATGTGCGCCATTGCCCGGCTTGTTTATCAATGAAGCAGCCCAATGAATGTGACTGAATCCATGCGAGTAAAAGAACCTAGCCTTTTCATGTATTTTAAAGAAATGTAAAATCATCAATACAATTATAAATCAAATCATTTTCTTTGTTAAATCAGTCGAGAAAATTATGAAGTGAATGATACAATGAAGTTGCCCTCTGACACTAGACCTTTCGAGTGTTTGTGTGGCTCACCGGCTTAGGTCAATTGGATATTTTCCTTACTAGCTTCCAAATACTTTGAGCAAAATACTTAATGTGCTAAATTCTAGAGCTGATCTTAACCAGACAAAGTTCGTGCTTTTCGTATAGTTTCTCTCGCACTACTTTCTCGTTCAAAGTATGGATCCCTTATATCCATGCTGTCTTGCATGGAGTGCAAGCACAGCATAGGGGGAGGCAACTTTTTATCCCCTAAAAAAGGGTCCATTCTAGCAACTCCGTGCCGGGTAAACTTGAACTTGAACCTGTCCCAGACGTGGACCGCACGACCAAACCAGCGTGGACCTGCAGGACTGGGCAGGAGCAGGGCAGGGGGTGTCGACATGCTCTCGCCATGCCCTTGGCCTAGAGCAGTGGAACGGCGGGTTCGCCGTTTAAGAGTGCTCGCTCCGGGCTATGCTTCACACTTCTAGTAGTGACTTAGTGCTAGGCGTAATACTTACAGCTTTTCCAGTTCGGGGTACTGGGATTTCCCTGCCATGCTCTTGAAGTTCTGGGTGGCCATGCACGTTCGGAACTCCTCCTCCACATCTTGAAGGAACTTTCTTTCGGACTCGTCGGTATAAGCGTCCTTCTTAGCCAGTATCACGGCCAAGGCGTACGGGTAGGCGTCCTTGTCGTCTAATTGCCCTAGCGTGTTGGACAGATTCCGGCACACGTCCTGAATTGCCCGCGGTATCTTCCGCTGCCCCTGAAAAAATAACCACATAAAGACTGGATATTATAATTTGGAAACATTAAATTTGAAGTACACACCTGTGCGTCACCCTGCGCCACTTCTAGCAGCACAGCCAAAATCTCGTTTAGCACTCTCAAATGGGGCTCACAAGCTTTCAGGTTGAAGTGCATGTTCGTGTTCGATGCACCGTCTACGATATTATAGGTGTAGATTGGACTATTCGCCACCAAATTTAGAAGATTTCGGAGTCTATTGCGAACAATAAACGAAAGAGATCCCTCAGAATCAATTTTACCGGAGATTGCAGACACGTCGAACAACGGCCCTGTGTCACAGTTCTTCTTGATAGGAGTCGATGTGGGCTTCAGCTCAGTCTTAGAAATAGGTATCTTCTTCTCTGGCGGGGTATTGAAATCATCACATGAATGTTTTTTAAAGGATGAATTTCGGGAGAAGCGTCCTGCTAAAGCTGCCCGGCTCGGTTTTCTTGAATTTTTAGGGGACCGATTCCATTTTTCAGTTTTACTTTCTACTGCTAGTCTCTTTGCATACTTGCTTCTGACCTTCCCCTGAGAATATGCAGACTTGCGTTTGTTTGCCCTGTTGTCCCACTCTTGTGCTGTTGCGGTCACATCCAGAGGTGGATCGTCAACTTCATTTTCGTCCTCGTCGGAATCGTTATCAGTTTGTTCATGTGATGAAGTATCGTGTTTTACCTTTTCATCCTTGTCATTCGTTCCCTTATCGTCTTCCTCAAAGTCCTTACCATCAGTTCTTACTTTCATGAATATCTTTTTAGCCGAATTCATGACGTGTCTTCTGTCTCTTGAAATGAACCTTCCAGGTTTTAATGGTCGATCAGGGTGAATGAGATTATTCTTTATGTTGATGTAGCCCTCTACAGCTGCTGATGTTGCAACGGACTCGTTGTCGTACGACCCGCGCACGCAATCAAAGATATTGGTCCACATGGCCACAAGTGCAGCATAAAAGTTTTCAAAAAAGATGGACTCCATGAAAAGCGGACAAAAGAAAATGTTTTTGTTCCCTGGATCCATTAATTCATTATCATCTTTACCTCCTTTCTTCTATTTTTCTTCTTCTGTTTTTCCATTCTTAGCTTTTCTGGAGATATCAAAATATCGTCATGTATTTCTAGAGTCGCCCAATACAGTTTTTGGCAATGCCTATGGAATGGAGTTTCATATAGAGGAAGATTACTCCGGAAAGCATGCTCATCCAGCTCGTCGCAGATGTTCTCAACGTCGGGTACCTCGAAATCTTCAGATATGCTGCCAGGCTCTATATTTAAGTTCTCAAAACATTCCATAAGCAAGTCATTTTTCTCCTTAGAGTGAAGAATCACAATGAAACTTGTCAGAAGCTTATCAAAATTTTCCAAATTTTCACAATGCATAAGCTTTATAATTGCTTCCACAATGAAAGTTTTTGCCCGACCTTTAACGAGATGGGATTTTAGATTTGTGCACACCATTTTGACCCAATGGTTCTTCTCAAGATAACTAAATTGTTGAATGACACCCTTGTGAATTCTTTACGGCAGTACTTGTAGCAATTTATGAGGTACTCTTGGAGAGACGTATCATTTCACGCTCGGAGGATGGCATGTATAAAAGGAAAGCTGCAGTCAGTCACTACACGACCTATGCAAGGCCACTCGCGTGGAAAATTTTCAACAGACATGCGGAAATGAGACAGCAAGCCGCCAATGGAAGCATTGTGGTGGTCACATGTTATCATTTGAAATAGTGGAATAAGCTTTCCATTAATGTTCACGACTGCTGTATAGAGGAAAATCTTTTTGGTTACAAAGTGAGAGCTTCTTATCGTTTTACCGGTAGCGTCGAAATATATTGTTACTCTGAACCTAATGCGGAAGTGCGCCAATATTATGCGGGTAACTAAATCACTATATAAGTATATTGTCAGGCGATCCACCACCTTTTGGATAAGACTGCTTCAGGAGGAAGGCTGGCAGCTTCTCGCCTTCGCATTTTTATGACATCGAAGACATCGTTTTTGTCCAGATCTTGTTCTGCCATCGCCTCGGAACGCATTTGCCATACAACGGCATCACTTTTGATATCTGGCCAGTTGTTTTCTGCTGTGATGAACACGTTGCAATTCTCAACACAATCCTCTTTATCGATGAATGGTCTAGTTGTTTTCAGGACTTTGCGCTTGATATCTCTCTCACCGCCACGAACTTGAGTCGTTTTCGTCAGTGCTTCTTCGTGGTTGTCTGTACCAGCTGAGTAGACAGAAATGAACAAAAAGGTTCATAAGGTCTGAGAGTGCATCCCTCCCCTGCCCTCCTTGTGGTTTTGTTTCGAACACTTATATGAAAAATAAGAAGGTCGGAGCAAACAATAGATTACCGTGAAAACCTTACCTGCTTTGCGCAGAATATCAGCGTAAGACAGCATGCTTTCTTCAGCGACGCGCAGCTCACTGAAGGGATGTCTTCGATCGAACTATGCGCGATATTCGATTACACACGCGCACCGGCGATACGAACACTTGAAAATCACTTGGTGAAAGAACGGCCTCGTCCCAGTCAAAATGTTCTCCTTCACAAAAGGACGCACTGCTATCACTGGGTGCCTTCGACCAGCAATGACGGGTGCCTCTGTACACGTGCTGACGACACGCACAGTCCGATGTCACCAGGTTCACATTCGAGCGAAGACTGAAGACGGTACTAGAAGACCAAGTGACCCGTCTGCAAAGACTCAACGCAGCATGGCTGACTTCTGCGAATTACCGACGGGAAAGGAGTACCGGCTTCCTTATCGTGCACCGGCACTGGGGTGTAGAGTTTCCAGGGGCTGATGATTGCTGATTCCTCTCATTTGTTTTGTCTTTGAAGCGTCATGTGGGTGTCTGTGTGGAACCCGGAGATTACCGGAGGTGCATATGTAGTGGGGGAAGGGGGGAAGGGGGGGGGGGGGGGGGGGGGGGGGGGGGGGGGGGGGGCGTAAAGAAAATAACGTAACACATCAAGCCATGAAATGTGTATGCCTCCTTGTAATTCACAAATCACGGACATAGCTCAGAATGCTGTGGATTGCAGAGCAATATTTTCAGCAAAGTTCCAGGCAATTAGCAGAAAGGAATTGGTCGATTTGCCCTAGATGGAGTGATAATATGTCATATACTGGACGGCAGGCAGAAAACCGGTAGGCAATAGGGTAGTCAGATATAGCCAGAACGGATGTTAAGAAGAATACCCAAAAACGGAAAGGCGACTCATTATGAGAAATTATACGCGCTAAGCGAGTGCCTCCGTCTTGCCAAGATCGGAGGAACCGCTCCACCACGCGCGTCAGATTTCTCATACCGACTCTTTTCTTCCCACTTGCGGAATTCTTGACTTCTTCTTAACTTCCGTTCTGGCTATCTCCGGACTACCCTATTTGTACCCCATCGCCAACCTCCTTTTCATCGTTTTCGTGGATCCGCGATTGTGCTTTCAGTTGCCGATACCCGCCCGGAAGAATGGATTATCTTCCTTTACCTGCCTCAGTCGGTGAATCTTGGTGGGTAATAACCTGGAGCTGCGGCAATAAACGTGGTGCACAAATTGTGAAGGACTTGCGCAAGTATTAGAAATGTTAGTTGATTGCCATAGATCGTGAACATTACCGTAAAAGTTGCTAAAGTGGAAAAGTTTTGGAGGTTTTTCTCTCACAACTTTGTGAGTCTTTGACGAAAAATTATGCCACTTAAAATAAAATAACTGCAAACCTTCCCCGTCAATGTGGGGGGGTTGGTGTGTGTGTGTGTGTGGGGGGGGGGTGACAGG
>CABIKL010003641.1:0-10668 GCA_902196195.1 Aptinothrips rufus | reverse complement strand
CTTGACTCCACCATATTTTATGGCTGTCCCTGAGCCAAACATAATATGGTTGGTTCAACCAAACTTTTTTCTGGGTGTATGGCGTTTCATGACCGGCCTCTTCCTACCCCCGTGAAACTAGAAAGCCCTAATTCAAATACCCCCAAAACAGTAATGCAGATTGTTAGTACATCGTCAGTACACGTAAGTAGTCAGTAGTCATATACTTACGAATAGTACGCATACGGAAACTATTTTTTTTTTTTTAAATAAGTTGTGGGGCCGGAGGACTTTTCTGCACGCCCCAACGCGGGTGAAAAAAGTCGCGCTACCAAATTAACTCCCCGTCGTTAGTAGACGATAGTACATGTTCTCTACGTAGGCTATGTTGCACCGCACCCCCTACCACCAAGGCGAGCGCAACTTTGGGACTGGACTATTTCACGTACTATCAACGGGAATGTCTTCGCCAATGCTGATCTTTGTCGCGTACGTTACCTCGTTAGTAGACGAAAGTAGATCGTTTACATGTCACCAGCGTGGTAAAACAATGCCACCGGATGCTTAGAAAACCTATCATCGGGCCTCGGGCCAGACAATTTTTCTCCCACGACGCACTGTCTGATTACCGCAAAGCCAGGGCAGTTTCCTTTTCTTCTGCGTTACTCCATAGTAGACTACGTTCTGATAGGCAATAAGACGTCACATGGCTTACTACAAAAGGGAGGAGTAATCTGGGGCCGGACAATTTCTCATACGATGCACATTGCAGATACCGCGTACACCGAACGGATTCCTTTCCTCCTGCGTTTAGTACACTCGATAGTAGACTGCGTCCTGATAGGCAATGTGACGTCAAATCGTTCATAACGAAAGGGAGGAGTAATCTGGGGCCGGACAATTTCTCCTATAAGGCACTTTCTGAGTCCCGCGCAGCCAGGGCACTTTCCTTTTCTTCTGCGTTAGTATTTGATAGTAGACCGCCTTCTGATAGTGAGAACAGAGGGATACGGCCAGCATGGAGGGCGAGTGAGACAGAGCGATATGGCCAGCATGGAGAGCGAGTGAGACAGAGCTCGACCCGCCCGTCGCTAACTGGCTTGCAGGGACTGCGATTTGAGAGGAGTCTGTGCCCGGCTCACTCACGTCTCCTCCATTCGAGTTCGATGGCTCAAAGAGCCCATCAATCACGGGAGGAAGTGGGTGGGGTGGGTGGGGTGGGTGGTGGGAGGGGGGCGGGGGAAGGGGGAGAGGGGGGAGGGGGCCGGGGGGGGGCGTGGATACCGCCGCTATCGCCTCTCCTCGCGTCTCTTTCACCCACTTTTCCGGAAGTTTGTGAATATTCCCGTGAAGCTTCATTTCGGCGGCAGCGAATAGAGGGCTTTCCGTGCGATTCGGTTCTCACCGAGGTTCTCACAAATTTTCGTCGTGGAATTCATATGAAAATCAAATGAAATTGGAACGAAATTCGGGTATAAATTGGGCGGAAAAACGATCTAAAACTGGCAGAGTACAAAGTTCGGTTTTAGGCATTTTTATTAAATCCGAAGTCTACTAATGGGCTGAGCGGTTCGTCCGGAATGCTTCCCCAATTTCACTGCTTCAATCAGTGCTTCAACTTGAAGGAATTATCTTTGGACTATTTCAAGGCTTTGTAGAACCAGTCGAATCGAAGGGGGATTTTTTCCCTTCGAATAGGCGTTGGAACGGCGACGCAGACGACAGTCAGGTTAAAAGAAAAATTCGACGGATGCCTGGACCTGAGAGAACAATGCTTTGAAGGTTGAAGGGTCCCCGGAAAGGTTCCCTCGAATTCCTGTTCCCCGTAAAGTTTGTGAAATTTCGCTCCACACCTGCATACAACTAATTGTACATCCGTCAAGATCGGTCAAGATTTCCTTCGATTTGAAAGATTTATTTGAGTGTTGCGGTTTTCTAGATCTCTGTGGGTGTGGAGGTCGGGCGCGGCTCGTCTGGCTGGGGAGTATCTGCTGCTAGCTGGTCCCACCTTTCAAAGATCACGTGACTGCGCACCTCTCTCCCCTTGAGTCTCTCCAGCAGGGCCGAGGTGGTCCGAGCGGCAGCGCCCCCGCCCGGCCGGCATAACAAAAGGGGTCGGAAGGTGAGATTAGAAGAGGAGGCTGCGATGAACGACAACAACAACAACGGGAAGGGCGGTGAAAGAAGCAAAAGATAAGCGATCATCAAACATGGGACTGCAAGCCAATCAGAAGGGCAAACAGTGTTACTCGACGCAAGACGCTGCTGCCCGCTCCCCTTTGGCAGCTCTGTCGAGAAGTTTGCTCGGTCGTGGAGCGGGGCCTTGCCTTCCCCTCTGCCAATTAATTGTATGCAGGTGTGGAGCGAAATTTCACAAAGTTTACGGGGAACAGGAATCCGAGGAAACTTTTCCGGGGACCCTTCACGCTTCAAAGCATTGCTCTCCAAGGTCCAGGCAGAAGCTCAAAGGCCCTGAGGGGGTGCTTCTGTGTCCCAGCCCAGGGTGACACGAGACCATCTTGCTGCATGGAGACCCGTGACCACGGGGCAAAGAATCGGCTATTGTACTATAAACGAACCCGTATGAAAACCATGAATGTAGTAAATTATGCGCATCTAATTAGCATCGAACTGAGTTTCTGTGGTCAGAGTTAGACTGGGGTGCGAGTGATTTTCTTCTTTGATCGAAGGAAATCAAACTCTAGATCAGAACACTGGCTGTTACTTGCCCATCATAGTGAGAAATGGGTGCTCAAAACAACACGTCAATTCGATATCGTTTCGATGCAGTTTTCGTTGATTCGATATCGAATCGATATAGTTTCGAGCAACCATCTCTCACCGGGAGCAAGTAGACCCCAATCTACCAACCTCCACAAGATCCTTTATTCACTAGGACCATACATTCAGGGATGCACATAGCATTCAGACAAAGGCACAAAGCGCTGTTTCGATACATCGATTTCTTGTACAGTACATCCGCCTCAGCAGACAAACACAAAGGGAAGCCGACTCGTGCGACAATTAGCCATTTGCCGAAGGATAAACAAAGAGTTCTGAAACGAGATTGCATTGGATCGGCAGGCGTACGTAGGGCTACGCCACGGCACCCCACGCCACGCTATGCCCCGCCACGCCACGCCACACCACACATTGTCTCGAACGGATTCGGAGGGGGCGCCACTAAATCAGGAGGCTGACTGAGACGACTGACTTCAGAGTTCTGATCGAAAAGGGTGTTCAAACAGAGCCTGAAACGGAAGTCGAAGAACTAGTCGAAGAACAAAAACAGGGCAGGGATGAGGCTGTTGTGTATCCTCTTCCTGCCCACCACTTCGCCCCTTGCCCTTGTTTGTGTACTTCGGCTCGTTCTTCAATTTTCGTTCCAGGCTCCATTGATGTACCAGTTGTTTGTGTAGCATGTGTTGCGTACTGCCCAGCCTCCAGAAGGACTGGTTTCTATCGAAACGCAACTGAGCCAAGGCCCCCTTCGATATTCCGTACGGAGTTACCCGTCCATCATGTCATCCATCAAACGATCAACAGTGTGCGATTCGAGACATAACCGTGCCGGTGCCGTGATCCTCTCAAGTGCAAAACAATAACATAGGATGATGAGCATGGTACGGAGCAGGTGCTAGCGCTGAGAAGCTCGGCTGAGAAGAGACCCGTCGCCATCACACCACACACAACTCCACCCCCCCCCCCCCCCCCCCTTTTCAACCAATAACAGTCGAGTGCAGTGGCGGCACCCACCTTGGAAGGCGGCCTCGAAGTTGGTCTTGGTGAAGTCGAGCTGCAGCGTGTAATCCACTAGTGCGAGCAGCAGCAGCAGGAGCAGGGCCGCGAGCTCGGGGCCCGGGCAGCGAGCCGGGCAGCGGGCCCCCGGCATCACGGGGCGCGCGGCGCGCGGCTCAACTCACTTCATAACACTGCTACATGTCGCCTCAGCTCGCCACAGAGAGCCAGCCGGGCGGGCCGGCGCGAGGCTAGCAGCGGCTAGCAGCGGCTAGCAGGCCAGCGAGGCGGGCCTAGCGAGGCTAGTGAGGCGGCTCCGGCCACGCAGCTCCAGTTCCACGACCACGACGTGTCCCGTGCGCGTGCCTGCCACGCGAAGCACGCGGCGCCGCAGAGCCGACCGACTGCTGGCACGGCGTGACTCGACTGGCTGCCGCGCGGCGCGGCACCGCGCAGGCTGCTCCGCTCGCAGGGCGGGTGGGCCGCGGCAGGGCAGGGCCGGGGGGGCGTGCCGGCCCAGTGCCGGGGCGGGGCGGGGAGGGGAGGGGAGGACGGGCGCCCCACGCGATCGAAGATCCCCGCACACCCCCTCGACCGACAGAACGACCGACCGCCGCCCTCTTCTCTTCTCACCCCTCCTGCTAAGGATGCGCTTGTGGGGCGGCGGCGGACGACGGCCGATCACCCCTTTTGTTTAGCGAGCTCAGCCGCACCTCGACTAGACGCGTCTCACGGGACTCCCCCATCCCCCACCCATCTCCAGACCTTGGTGGAGCATGCGGTATGCTTGCTATCCCGGTCGGGCGGACTCAGAGTGTCCCCTAAAGCGATCCGCCTCGTGATTGTGGGCAGAGAGAATGCGGGGATGGAGTCGGAGGGGTAAGGACCCTTCGGTTTTTCCACACAGGTTCTGCAGAGGCCATTGCAAACTGTGCCATTGAAAATACAAAATAACGAGATGCTCTGAACTACTTTTTGTATGTCGCATTGCTATTTATTATGTGTTTCTATTAAGAATATTGTACATCGCCTGGCCTGCCTCACGAGATCTTCTCCACTCTCTTGGTGTTATGTGTGAGCACGCTGCCGCCACCAAGTATCTTGGCTACGCCGCGCCGCCGCGGCGTCGGCGCAATCAAATCTGAGCTTGTGTTGCTGGCGTACTTGTAGGAACTAATGTTCTATGCAGAATGTTTTCTTTTCGTGCCGGCTGCTGGTGAACCGAAGAAAGTTTAAGGTTCTAGTTGCCATTATGTATTTCAGAAGAATTATTCTTCACCCGAACCTGGCCCGAAGCTCGCGTCCCACGCAATGCGGCCAACATTGCAGCGCCATTAACCCTACCCCGGTCGCACTCTCGTTACATCGGCAATAAATTTATTGGGGCGTTACTTGCACTAAAATTGGCCAAATCCTTATTTAAAAAAAAAAAGAGTACCTACGGAGAAATCGCATAAACGTGAAAAAAAAAAACATTAGAAAAATCGGGCCACACAACACAGACGAAAGCTTGTCCCTGGACACACTGTATCGGACGGGAAAGGACGGACGTTTCATTGTGGGGGCACCGTTACACGTGAAGTCTAGGTCCATGTGTCGAGATCAAATGAAGGAGACAAAATAAGCTGTATACGAAGGCCGTTTTCATCTTAATTGAATGCCGAAATTAACTATGCTCAGAACATACGTGAAAAAAAAACCTACCCCTCTAGCACTACCCCTTGTTAGGATCAAACTAAGCCTCTCGCGTCGCTCAGTAATGCAGGCTATACTCCTTGCCATAAGCATCGGCGCGAAGGGTTCGTTGTCGATACTTCTGGCTCCCGATGACGCTACCCCGTGCGTGCAGAAAACTTTTGCCAACCCCGTGCTAGGGCCGGTAACTACTCAACTGGTGCAGTTTTAAAGTAAATACCCAGAATGAAATCTTTTTTTTATCCATATATCTAGTCATTTATTAGATAATACCTTACTATTACACAGGTAAGTGTACAGGATGGGATATGAAAACTGACAGCAAGATGGCTTATGATGGCACGTGGACAAAAACATATATCAGGCAAAAAGCTTCTATATAATAATGATAACAATACTCCTACGGAAGAAGTCAGAAGTACTGAAAGCAACTTTTAGAAATGAAAAAGAACACTTTAAAAAACAGATTGGTCATCAGAATACTCCAGACATGTGACAGCCTCTTACTTCGTTTGAAAATCCGCAAATGAAGAAGACGCTTTAAACTTAATGCATGCATGCTGAGTTGAACTACAATACCTATTCCAAAGGAGTGTTTATGCCTGAATTACAAGTTTATCATCCCACAGCAGCTTATGTAGATTACTCAAACCCAAAAAGCAGTGAAGTATGTCATAGTGGCCATTACAGAGTTCAAAAGGCTCAGAAGTCACAAAGTTTTGGAGATTCTGAAAGGTATCTATCACCACCTAAACCATTAATTGCAGCTAATCTGACAGAATAAGATTTTAACACAGCCTACAGTGTAAACTTGATCGAGTTTCTTTTGAACACTTCCAATCACTGACAGTGAAGATTTTCCATTTTCAACAACAAAACAAAAGATTAAGAAAATCTCAAAAAACTAAAAGAGAAAAGACATAAGAAATTACTAACTTTATACATTAAAAAAAAATTTAAAAAAAGAATACCGTCAACAGGGCTTTCAGAACTTTTGTTCAAAATCAAGTTATTCATATGACTTACGTATTGAGACAAGATTGTATATGGCACCAAAAGTGATACACATTAATTAAAAAATTTCTACACAATCACAATTTAAAATCATTTGCTCATCTAATATTTGGTTTTACTTAACATACTTAACAGATTTGTGCTTAAATTTTTTAAAATTTGAATGAAATCTTAATTCATTTTTAAAATCTTGCTATCATAGCAAAAGGCAACAGTCGGGATACATATGGGTATTTAACAGGAAATCTGTTTCATAACATATTAAAGACATATAAACATGTAAATAAAATTTTGTATGAAAGAAAAAGTAACACATAAAAAAGGGAGGAAAAATAATCCACACAAAATGTACAAGGATGGTAATTAAAACTGATTTAAATCACACATATCACTCACATACGAAAAAATAGCAAATCACAATAATTAGCCTCAAACATACATTAAATCGTTCTTTTTTCAATATATCTTACTTTCCTATGACTTTTAAGTACACATCATGGGATATCTAAAATATTTCAATGTTCCAGGACCCAAGGGCAAGAAATATCATACTGTACAAAGACACTGCACAAGTTTACAACTGTCTAAAACTAGAGTCTTATGTGAAGAAGCACCACAACTATGTTTCATCCATGTAAAAAAAACCTTTCTCACCGTGTGATTCACAAGTCTGTGTGCTTATAGTCTGCGTTTGTGTAAACTAGATACACACATTCACAAGCTTCACAATCACTGAAGAGGTGGAAAAGATTTGTACTTTTTATCCTGTTGTTGATTGGTAGACCTCACAGGGGGCTTGGCTCATAGACCACGAGGTCCTGAACCAAGGTGCCTGATACTATGATGTCCAGCCTTCTGTCATTCGAGAACGCTTCTGTAGAGGACCATTCTCATAGTCAGAACTGCTATGCCTCGGATCCCCTGGAGATGCAATATTTGTTGGTGTAATTGAGCCTAGAAAGAGAAAAAATTGAAAAGTTTAGCAGCCATCATAACGTGGAATAAAGACATTTATTCACCCTGTTTTGGTGATGCTTTGGAATAAGATGAACCCCAAATGCTCCAGAGACCGCAAATAGAAAACTAATCAATACGCAAAACTGACGATTATTTGGCACTTCAATTGCGAGTCCAAAGGGAGTGACCATCCTGTACCATTGCCTAACTGCAGCCGGTCATTCCCTTTTAAACCAATGCAGGACCTAATTCAATATAGCAGGTCCAAAGGAAATGACGATCATGAGCGGCTTGCCAGATTGCAATTGGTCTTTCCCCTCCAAACTGATCCAGGACCTATCAGTACTTGATAGCCTACAACTCCATGATTTTTGGAGTTCTGGTGATTTTACTAACGACAATTTCAAAACTGTCATAATTAAAAATTTACCACGTATTTGGTCTCGTAATTTTCTATGCCGGCATCAAAACAATCATTTCCCACAGTAAAAAGAAAAGCAACATAGAAAACTACTGGTAAAAAGAAAACATCGCCAGTACTATTCTTTGGAAATGACTATACTTAAGAATTATAAACGGCGTGCCTTCCTCGTACTCTACCTGCGGTGGGCGTGGGCGTTAGGTGCCCTGAGGGGCTGGGCCTGGGCGAGGTGTGGGCGTGACTCATCGGGTGGCTCATGGGCTGGAGGGGCAGCACGATGTGCGAGCTGGAGCCGTTGCTCGGCCCCCCGGGCCCCCCGGGCCCCCCGGGCCCCCCCGAGCCGAGCCCCGATATCGAGAGCGTCTGGATGTGCGGCTGCTGCACGGAGAGCGACGAGTGGCTGTGACCGTGGCCGGGGCCGTGGCCGTGGCCCGAGCCGTGGTCTCTCGGCGGCGAGATGGGCTCGCTCTTGATCCGCAGCGGCAGGGGGAGCGGGGAGTGGCAGGACGGCGGCGGCGTGCTGCTCGACACGGCCACCTGGGGCACCCCGCTGCCATGGAAAGCGGGAAAAAAAACACGTCAGATATACGACTATATGCACAAAAAATTCCATTCATTCAGCGAAAATTTAAAAAAAAAAAAATGACAACGCTTGCATGCATTCGCTATGATATCTCATTAAATTTTGAAAGTTAAATATTCAGTTGCATGTAAATAAAGTGCCCAAAAAATCAAAAAGAAACAAAAATCAGATAAAAATAATTTTTTCCTTCACAAAAGAAACCACAAACAATATATTGCAAGCTCTTGCTAGACGCGTGACAATATATTTCACTTTATTTTTAAACTGAAATTTTTTTTCATTTGCGTCCACAAATTCCAAAATACAGAAGAACAGATGAGCACGAATTCGTCGAGTTCGTTGTCGACTTTCCAATAGAATTTATTTTTCGGTCCGAATGTCTCTCCAGACTGAGTCGGCGGACCTCACCTGGAATGGGCCACCGCCGGCTGCGTGTGGTGGTGCGTCCCCCAGCCCAGCGTGCTCAGCCCCATGTCCGCGTTGATGCTGAAGTCCTGGGCGCTGAACGACGACAGCGAGGTGGTGTAGCTCGAGATCCCGGGGATGTTCGGCGTCTGCAAGTGGCCCCGATGGGATGCGGACATGAGTGTCATGTTGGCATGGCTCGGGTTCGGGCTCGGCCCATGACCGCCCGGCCCGTGACCGCACTGAGCGTGGCCAGACGACTGGTGGCTGTGATACGAGTGATGATGAGACTGCTGCAGCGACGCGGCCCAAAGCAAGCACATGCAAGGATTAGTAGGTTAGTACGCATGAGACAGACAGACAGACCACAGGGCGAGCCGGAGCCGAGGCTGAGGCTGAGCTAGCAGAGGAAGCACCCGCACTACATGTTCTATCTACACCAGCCGCATCAACTCGAGTTTCGAACAAGCTACCGTCAAAGCTGTGTTTTGTGATTTGTGACGACTCAGGTCGATTTGCTCTCTTTTTCAGTCCGTAATTTCATTACATGTATCAACTTTTCTGAATTCAAATCCTATCGCAATTCGTCAAAATGAGGAAACGGGTATGTTACTGTACTAATGTTAAGACGGACAGTGATATGATGCAGCCCAAGTAAATCGGTTAGATATAAATGTACGACGATAAAGAAATTAGCGCTAGCTTCATAGAATAATCGAAATGATTACTTCCGAGCGAAAATTCATCGGCTCTTTCCAGTGAAAGTGCAGGCTGATTACTCTACATACTAGACAGACCCATCAAGAAGTTTGTACCCAGGCACCAACTACATGTTTCCAGAAGCAAGTCAACACACCCAGTTAGAAATTTCCCCGGCGAAACAATCTACAGTTTTCAATGTCGAAATCGACGCCAGAACGGAACGCAAAACACATGAGAAATCGAAACAACGTGAAATGAACATGGGATATCGTTCGTTTCGAGAACCATTCTGGCGTCGATTTCGACATGAAAAAGCTCGAAACGACGTAAAATCAACGTCGAATATCCTTGTTTCGACAAGCATTCTGGCGCGTCGATTTCGACATGAAAAAGCTATGCCATGTCGATATCGACGGCACGCAGTTTCTCACTAGGATGAGGTGGATCAGACTCACCTCGTCGAAGATGGAGCGCTCGCCGTTGGAGTGGCACGAGTCTGCCGTCACCTCGTCCGGCGCTATGGACTGGCTGGGGATGAGCACCCGGAGGTTGCTGCGTGGCGAGTGTTTCCCCTGCTTTCCGGGCGAGGCTCCGGGCGGCGGCGGCGACTCCTCCAGCGGGCTCGACGAGTTGGGGTAGCCGTTGCTCATTTCTAACATCCCGCCGGACGCGTACACTGGAAGCAACAACAACAACACATCCATGTCAAAACTGTTGTTTTACGTCACGGAATCTGAAACAACTGCAGCCCAATGACCACAGTCGTCCGTTTATATCCTACTGTCACGCGTGAAGTTTCTTTACCCCACGTGAGCACTATATCCTCCACTGCCTCAAAAAATCCTACATTAGGCGAGCGAGTACACAATTTCACTACGTGCAATACCATTTGCAATACACAAGCGATGCAAATGTGTATGTATACACAAAAAAAAAACATTCAAATTACACACGTGATGAAAATTCATCTCAAGTATCTACATAAATTTCTTTTAAAAAATAAAAAATAAATACAAAAAAAAGCATTTAAAAGACCCAAGTGATGAAAATTCAGCTCTTAGATCAACTTAATTATTTAATTAACAGAAAACATTCAAAATACACAATAGGCGATGAAAATTAAGCTCAAAAATATCTGCATAACATTCTCAAAAAAAAAAAAAAAAAAAAATAA
>CABIKL010003640.1:0-10671 GCA_902196195.1 Aptinothrips rufus | reverse complement strand
TTTTTTTTTTTTTTTTTTTTTTTTTTTTGACTCATTTGACTCATCCTATCCTTTTTTTTGAGTGGAGTTTTTATTAGTTTCACTGTGATTTTTGTCACATTTGTCCACAGATGTGTTTATAACTGTGTGTTTTACATCTTAATGCCAAATTGTTGACTTCTGACTTGCATTAGGCCTACTTTGACATTATTCTTCTCCTCTCTGAGATTCCATGTAAGTTTTTTCTTTTTCTACTGTGACAGTTTGCAGAACCATTTGCACTTCTAGAGGGTGGTTAATGCTCAGTGTTTTTGATAATCTACGTGAATTGTAAAGTTAGTCACAATGTAAATGTAGGAATTATAACATAATACTTCTTCTTGAAGGTGACTACGTATTTTTTGAACATTCTCTGTGACTTATAGAATCTTGTTTGAGGGTATCTCCTACTGTCAAGAAGAGTAAATTCTTTAAGAGTTTGATGGCTTTTCTTTCTAATTTTCTTAAACTGTTCATCATTTACTGTTTTTCTCTCTTTCTCTCTGTCTGTTTTACTTTGATCTAGTGGATATGCTTCTGCGCCGAGTACTAAGAAGTATAGATTCCGTAATGCTACCATTTTAAGACTCTTATGTTAAAACTGATCGAATGAAAATGTTCAATTGTGATATTTAAAATCTTTACTCTAAATCTGTAAAGGTAAAGATGTTTAATTTATGTTCCTAAATGTAATCCATGGAACCAGCTTCTAAATCCAGGCTGGTCAGGTGTGAAAATGCTTCTTATGAAAGATTGTCATGTTATATATATCCCTTCATTCAAGAAAGCTCAGATGATAAATCAACTTGTTGTAAATACCTTCATGTAAGCCGGAAATAGGTTTTATAATACTTTGGTACTAACAGCAGGTGACAGATCTTACTGCAGATATCTGTTCATTTTTCACAAATTGTTTATGTTGTGTTTGCAACTTCCAAAGGTATATCATAGAGGTCATTGCCCTGTGGTAAAATTCTTAATTTGTAAATTTTGCTTCAGAAGTAGTTATTTTTCGGTTGTTTCAAGACTGCTGTAATGTTAAATACAGGCTTGTGATGCAAATAAAACATGCTTTAATGAATAGGAGCCACAGTAATGCTGCAGCCGGCATTCCTCTTAAGCGGCGCATTTTAGATCTCAGTTGAAAATTGGGGATAATTTTTCTATTTCCATATCTTAAATTAGTAAGAAAAGCGAAGAGTTTGGTTGTTGTGGTTTCTGGGGTTTGAGCAACTCTTTACCAAAGAATATGATGAAGCCTTTTGTTTGTGTAAACTGTGATACTTTAGAGGTGGGCCTTCTCTCATGATCCTTTATCTGTACCCATCTTGATGCTAGACTTTCTTTTTGTTTCAGCACATTATCATCTTAAGGCATTTACTGTGGACAACGTCAAGGCAGGGCCCTCCTTACAGATATTATGAAATATATGCTTATCGTTATGATTTGAACATTGTAAAGATTACTTGTTTTTCCTGAGAAAAATCTAGTGTGCTTTCATCTGTGTTTTTTACAGTATGTAAGTTATACTGAGGTACCTCCAAAACAAACTATGAAAATAAAAAATTTAGTTTTGAGTGAAAATGATTTTTTTTCTTGGCAACCTTGCTTTTTTCATATTATAGCATGAGGCATGAGCAGTGACTCAACGACATGGTAAAGGAAAAAGACACAAACTCTGAAAATCATTTTGATCTTTAATGAAGTGTTGGTCATCACACATTTCTTCATCTCACAGGAGGTGCAAAAATAGTCAATCACTGACGCAAGATAATCGCAACAGAATATTCAGGCGGGTCCGTACAAAAATGATATTCTTTAAATTTTAAGGACTAACAAACATCCAATGCTTCAAACCTAATGATTAAACAGAATTTCCCTATCCCCAAGCCTGTCCCTCCCTCCTTCTGGCATTCTAAAGATTAATATAATTTGATGACATACATTTCATTACAAAATTTAAAATTTAGTTTTATATTTAGATTAGTAGTTGGCCATAAGAATGCATGATATGAAAAGTGCACTCCGATGAGTACAAAAATAGTCAATCTTCACGATGTATCCTACATTTTATGTTCCTCCCGCCTTCTGGCATTTCAAACTTGGTACCACTTAGGACTAAGAGACTTTTGTCGCTAAAATTTCATGATTTTAAATTTTACTTGAACACAAAATATAAAAATTTTCAATATTATAAAGGTTTAGCAAACCCCTCTTTACTCTCTGATAAAGCACGGGACTCATGCACCAAGACTGCATAGGATAAACCCTGTCCAAAGAGTGATTTTTTTTTTAATAGCAAGGCAAAACTTGAGTAAAACGAGAAAAACGTTTTAACTGTACACTTACTTGTGATTTTGCTGCTCTCACAAAACCTTCATTAGCAGTAACTGTGATAGCTCGAAGTTCATCTCCGGTGCCAAAGATCTTTCTGGACCTCGGCTTAACTTTGCCTCCCTCTTTTAAATATTGTTGTGTTCTTAGCGACATTTTATCGGGAACAACAGTGATTTGTTGTAGAAGCAACTCTGCTCTTTTTTTCTCAGCAGGTCCCCCCAAAGTTTGCATGATATTCTTAAAATCCTTATGAGCTGTGCTGCAACAAAAGAGTTTCCTTCCTGCAAGAAAAGAGATAGCGATGAAATTAGAAATTTATGAAATGCATTTTGTGAGGTGAGAGTCAAAATGAATATTTTTACCATGGAAAGCTTTGTCCAAAAAAGGTTTAGCTGGTCTTTCTCTCTCCCATTCAGCCTGCTGAGTTAATAAGGGTTCTTTAAATTTGAAATTGCATCCACCATTTGTGAGAGAGGATACATATGCAATCATGGCAGTTACATCAAGGTTCAACCTTTCTTCATGTCTAGAAAGAAATTACTTTGTCATGAAATGAAAAATTTAAATGTTAACAAAAATAACAAACTTCAAGAATAACTGTCATCTGCAAGTAGAAGCCTTATAAAGACTTTCAGGTATCTCATAAATGCCTCCTCAGAACACAATATACATACCGTGAATTTTCATCCATATTATTTAAGCAAGAATATTGTAATGTATCATTGCATCTTCCATTACTTTCACCGTTGTTCTGAGCAAAATATTCATTATCAGAATCACTGGAATCGTTGTCTTCAACTAGTTCCATTTTTTGTATCCTGTCACCTCGAATATGAACTCCCAACTTTTCCAGAGAATCTGCTAATGGTTCTTCAATTCCATTAGCAAACATAAAGACAACCTTCAATTTGGCCAAATACGACAAGATGATATATTAATACAAATAATATCCAATACAAGTAACAGTATTTTGAAATAAACGAGAAAATATAGTTGAGACTTTTTACCTGTGGAGCCTTGAAGTGATGGGGATGTTGATTTGAACACATTAAGAATTCTTTTGCTTGATCTACTACAGTACGCTGCCCGTATTCACCTTCACCTTTGAAAAAGAGATTAGAAAGAAATAGAATTGACAATGGTAGTCAAAGGCTACTTTTGGAATCCTTTAAGACAAAAATGTGAAAGTTGGGTCCATAAACACATACTGACCAGCTGAAAGAAGAGTGAGTGCCTTTGGATTACGAGCAATCACTTTGATCCATGTTTTTCCATAGTCAGCTACAACATCAACACAGACTCTTTTGCTATCCCCATCATTAGTTCGAAGTTCTAAAGTTTCTAATATTCCAGAACATTCATCTCTGTACTTCAGGATACAAGTGACTAGAGCTTCTAAGTGACCAAGATTGGTACATTTTACATGTTCAATCTTAAAGTCATGTTTCTTCAAAACCTGTTGATTTAAGCGATGTTATGAGATGCAAACATGGACTACTGGTATATTTCAATGTGGAGATAACATTCACCTTCCGTAAAAAGTTGGTTTCTTGAAGCAGTCTTTTCGTAAGTTTTTGACACCCATTAATATTCGTGAGTTCTGATAACGACGTCATTAGCCTTTCCCCAAGATGTATTTTAGATTGAAGCTCTCTTTCGAGGGACTGTGGCGTATCTAAAAGATTAAGAGAAAACAGTTCAATGAACAAATTACAGTCTTAATCAAAGTCTCCTTAATTTTAAATTGATGTTGTGTCCTTGAAGAGGAGGGTACTGGGTTTGACAAAAGCATCAGCAGATAATTTTGTAATCTTACCGTCTTGATTAGCGATAAATGTATAGTCTTCAGAAAATTCCATACTGAACTTGAATCTGAAATTGCCATATACAGCGATATAGTATCATATCTACAAGTCATAACCTCGAGGCAGAAAATACAATATTATTTGAATTACCATTAAAATTGATTTATTAATTAAGTTCCTAAAAAGGTAGTCGAAAAATATTTGATCAAACCATAAGTAATAGCCCGCATTTTATTTCAAAATATCCCCATCGTTTCGCCCTTAAATTCTTTAGATGACAACATTTCCTAACCACGACCATAGACCATACAAAACAGATGACCACTGTTGACAGATTGTGGGTTGTTGTTGTTGTTACTAAAGCAAAGCAGACGAAATGACAAGTGAACGCGGCCGCATAATCTGATTCTGATGAGAAATGTCGTGAATTAAATGAAAATTAACTGTAATTTCAGGAATGGGTCGAGGAAGATGTGACGTTAGAGGGTGTAATGCCTCCATCCAAAGTAAATGTGCCAACGACCAATACAAGATAAGTTACCATGAATTCCCCTCTAACCTCTCTGTGAGGCAGAAATGGGTGGTAGCCACAGGTATTGAGACAGTGAAAGAGTCCTCGCAAGTTTGCTCCATTCATTTTTCTGAAAATGATTTCAAACTTCACACAACAAGGAGGAGACTATTTGATAATGCTGTACCATCAAAACATCTAAATTTGGTGAGATGCAAACATTTTCTGGCAACTTGAGATCAAGCGTTTTCTCAAACTTCTAAATATTCCCTTCTGTTCTTGTTTTATAGCATCTTATCGAAGCAGAAGAAAAAGAAAGAGAAACAATTACTTCTTTAAAACTAAAATTTGAAAAAAGTGAACAGCGAATACAGGGCATAAGTGGTGCAATTCTAGTGCTAAAACGGCAGCTTGAGAAGAGCGAGGTTGCTGCAAAAGTTTTGAAAAGACAGCTATTGATTGATTCTCGAAAGTAACAAAATCAATTTTCTTCCGAAACGAGCATTCTTAAAAAAAAAATGCTTCGTATGCAAGAAAGAATTGTTCAACTGACTCTAGAAATGAAAGAAATAAAAAGTGACAAGTATTTTAAGAAACTTCAAAAAATTAAACAAGAAGCCTCAAGCAACCCAAATGCAAAGTATCTGCTCCATCAAGTGCTTAGTTACCGCAAGAATATGCGAGTGGCTATGGTTAGATCTGCTTGTAAATTGAATGATACTATTGGGAAGAATGCAACACCCGAAAGTATTGACCTACCTTATGCTGATATAGAGGAACTTGTTTCCGACCCTAAAATGCTGAGATAACAAACTTAAAATAACAGCAATCAGAAAAAAAATATTTAAAAAAATAATTTTTCTTTGATTTTGAAGTTTAGTTGAGCAATCAACCA
Organism: Aptinothrips rufus; assembly: GCA_902196195.1. Classification (NCBI taxonomy): domain Eukaryota; kingdom Metazoa; phylum Arthropoda; class Insecta; order Thysanoptera; family Thripidae; genus Aptinothrips; species Aptinothrips rufus. The sequence continues at coordinate 5,105 of CABIKL010003640.1, read as the reverse complement.
AAGATCTTATTCAATATCCACCCACCTGATTTTCATGTTGGCGTGTAATGGAAGTGATCAAGTATTTTACGTTTGAGTTTCTTGTTAAAATCAAATAAGAAAAATAACATATCCATTACTGAGCTTTTAAAGTACATTCTGTTACTGTTAAGACTGTTAAAATGATACCTGAAATAAAAAAGCAGTATCTTGCTCCTTTTTCGTTGTGGTCTCCAACCAAATATATTTGGAAGTATTCTTTTCCGGACAGCATGGCAGTGTATCACACTCTTGGACAGCATCTTTACTCTAAATATGCTATGTGCACCCAGTACTCCTCTCTTTTACAACCATTGTGGCCCTATACCGTTTGCTGGCTGTCATATATCTTCAAGACTTTGAGATACTACTGGAATCTGATAAAATTTCTGTTTCACTAGATATCAAGCATCACCTTGATTGAGTAGATATAGCTGGCACCTGAAATCTGCTTTATTTTTTAGGTCATGATTTCTGTAACTGACTGAAATGTATTAAATGTAGAGTCTGTCTGCTAGAATTGCGGCCAACAAGAACGCCGCGTCAAATTAAGTTTCGCGCGGCGGCACGCGGCGCACAGGATCACGTCACGTGCTGACCGCCATACAGGAAGCGCCTGCCGCGCGAGATTTTGACTAGGCTAGCAGTGTTACTTGAAGTTATAGGAGGTTATGTTTTGGCAGCGGTCAGAAAGCTAAGTGCTGTACTTTGAAGTGATTCCCGTCCAAATTACAGTTTCATGGGGGGAAATAGGAGAGGGTTCAGGGGGAATGCGAGGGGATTCCCGAGGGGCGGGAATCGTGGACGTGCGGGTTTTCGCGGTCGTGGACATAACCGTGGAAGCGGCATGCATAACTCCACAACACACCCAAGAGGAGACTTTTCATCGCTGACTGGTCCTCGTCTGGCTGAAATTGACGTAGGAATAACTGAATTCATCGGCAAGCATGCTGGATTTTCAGCTGTAATAAAGCATAGGTGAGGTTGATGGCCTGAAACTGCCTTACTTGACCCATATCATCCTTAGTTAATCCTCCGGTCTTTCTGGGGTCCTTTCAGGTTTTCTGATTTTCATGTAAATGAAATTGACTCTCATGGAAACATTGTGAAATTGACCTCACTTGAAATTCCAAATGAAGGTAAGATTTAAGACTTTTTATTATGAACTTCTCTACAAATAAATGTATGGTTGATTCGACAATGATTTGACTTAGCTTCTCCCACCATTTCTCAGTGGGTAGACAGTGTTGAGTAATTTGTAATTGTCCTGCCCTTCTAGAACCAGAGCAGATTTCCAGTCCACAACGCCATGAACTGATTCCAGAAGAAATATGGTTGAAACTCACTAACTTGGTGAAATCTAAAGGTTTATCTACCGAAGAAAACATCAAATTAGATGATCCTGCCGAAGAAAATAAATCTGTCAATGAAGATGGCGACACAAATAAGAATGAGGCTGGTCAGAAGGCTATTGGTGACAAACAAAAACCTCTCATTGTTGAGCTTGATGTAAGCGGTACCTTTTCTTTCAAGAATATTCTGCTGTACTATTACTTCTAAAGTTTAACAGCGTCCTTCACATATTTGAGAATTATGTGTTTCGTGCCATGTGTAGAATCCTCTTAGTCAGGTCAAGCCTTCATACCTGCACACTTGAAGTTCAAAAAACTTGATTGACTTCCCTCAACTTGTTTTCATTTTGTAAATTTTGAATGGTCCCTGTCATCCAGTTAAATTTTTTAAATAAAAGAGCACAAAAAGGGTAAAAAACACAAACAGCATTGTATTTACAAGATGTAAAGATGTTGTGGTTACATTTTTTTATTATGTTTTTATGCCTCTTCATAATTTTCTTTAAGGTCACTTCCTTAAGCAAAGACGATCGCCGAACTATTCACAAGTGTGTGAAAGAAGCCTTCAAAGATGTGAATAGTAACACAGTTGAAAAGGATGGGAAAAAATATGTTACTTTTAGTTTAGAAAAAGGTATAGTGATTTATGTGACACCCTCTGAACAAAATGTTTGAAACTGTCCTTGGTGTAACATTCTTTCTTTCTGTTTAGATACTAGAAGGAATAGAGGCAAATGGCCGGAATCAAGAGGTGGATCATATTTGAGTTTTGTCTTGCATAAAAAGAACATGGATACAAATGAAACTCTGAATCTTATTTCCAACAAACTTGGGTACATTATTTAAGTCAATGAAAGTTTTGATGCGGAACTAGTTTTTAGAAACTAGTCTGGATTTTGCATCACCTTTTCTTTTTTCTTTTTTTTATTTTTTCTATGTTTGTGACAGGTTGAAACCAGGTGCAATTACTTTCTCTGGCACCAAAGACCGGCGTGCTGTAACCAGCCAACTTATGTGTTTAAAATGGGGGAATCCGAGCCGTCTTTTTCATTTAAACAAGGCTCATAGGGATGTATTTTTTGGAAACTACTGTTTTAAAGAGGAACCATTGCGCCTTGGAGATTTGAGAGGAAATAAATTTAGAATAGCTCTGAGGTTTGTAACTAAACTTTGGTTTCTTGCATCTGTTCTATTGAAAATACTTTTTAATACTAAATATTCAATGAACATTTAAAAAAAATTTCAAGAAATGTCAACGGATTGGACGAGGAAATAAATGCTGGTTTAGAATCCCTTGAGAACAATGGCTTTATTAATTATTTTGGCTTGCAACGGTTTGGTACTAATGCAGCTGTGCCAACTCATAGCATAGGGAAAGCTCTCCTCCAAAGGGATTGGGAAAAGGTTTGTGTTCGTGCTTTAAATGGTCAGTTTGAAACTATAATTCAATAACGATATTGAAGCTTGAACAATGTTTGACTTACAGGCTGTTGATCTAATTCTTGAGCCTCGTGGTGGTCCTGAACATAAGACAGCTGCTTTGAATGAATGGAAGAACACCAAAAATGCTGCAGCAGCTCTCAAAAAACTAGGTTCTAGATCAAACTTCTTGGAAGGATTGCTACTTGAGGGTCTAGCAAAACGGGGATCAAATGACTTTGTCAATGCCCTGTCAATGGTAAGTTCGTTTGTGTTTACTCTTGGTTTTTGAGATAGTTTAATGTAGAGGAAGTATACTTCTTTCTTGTTAAAACATTTCCTTTTTTTCCCAGTTACCAAGAAATACGCGTTCACTTTATCTACATTCTTATCAAAGTCTGATTTGGAACAAAGCAGTCTCCCGTCGAATTCAAGAATATGGTTTGAAACCAATTGTAGGAGACCTAATCCTAGTGAAATCAGATTATGATTCCCAAAGTAGACCTGAGGAGATAATTCTAGAGGACTTACCATTTCTGGATGCTGATGAGGATCTCATCAAAGAAGGTAAGTTTGTATGAATAATTGTTCAATGGAGACTATGGAACTGTCATATTTTACAGTTATTTACAATAGACCTCTAACATATCGGTACCTCTCTCCCAAGATGCTCCTAAACAGGAAGTTAAATGCATCACAGAGGAGGATCTTGCTAGTGTGAAGATAGAGGACATTGTTCTTCCCCTGCCTGGTTATGATACTGTATTTCCTAACAACAGTATTGGAATCTTCATGGCAGACTTGTTGAAAGCAGATGGCCTATCCACTGACACTTTAAAAAACTCTGTTAAGTAAGTTTTGAATTTGTTGTTGTTGTTGTTGCTGCTCATTTACAAAATAAATAACTGAGTAAGCCAACTGATTTTGACTCGAGGTTGAAATTGATTGATGACTGTTAGATTATTGATCCCTTTAACATTTTGAGGAATACTTTGAACTTGTTAGCCTTGTATGATTATTCCATTTTACATCTTTCTCAAAAACTGCTGGGTTTTTTCATCGTTCTTCCCTTTTCTTACATAGTTTCAATTTTGTTTGCAGACAGTACTCAGTCAAGGGGACATACCGCCATATTGTTGCAAAAGCTGAAACGTTGACTTGGAAAATTGTACATTACAATGACCCCCAAGTTGATTTTATTTCATCTGACCTTGATGAAATGAATGGAAAGAAAATCATACATGATGAAACAGGTAATTAGGTTCTCTCTAAACTTATATTATACTGATTCCGTTCACTCTCCTTTCATCATAGTTACAGATGGCAAGTATAAGGCTATTGTCTTATCCATGTGTCTGGAACCGTCCACGTACGCAACTATGGCCATCCGGGAAATAACCAAGGAGGATACATCATCTTTCACTCAAGCTTCAATTTCTGTTCGTGGTATAACTGATGCTTCTGCTTCTTTGGTGCAAGATATCACAACTAATTCCAAAGAAACTGTGACTGGTCCAAAGACTGAAGATGTGGTGGTAGTTGATGAATGTGCTAAGTCCTCCCCAAAATCTGCTGAAAGTGAAGGCGGTATTCAAACTGAGCTTCCCATGACACAAGCTAGTGAATTACTTGATCAACTGGGCAAATCTCCCTTCCCAGCATCTGAAGAAAGGAGAGATATTCCAGATGAAAAAAAGGACAGTGTGAAGAGGAAGGCTGCTGTCTCATCTGATGAAGTTTGCTCTGAAAAGAGGACAAAAGACATGTGAAAATTAAATAACTTGTTTGTATGAGGGTGCTGATCAATAAATGTGTCTCATTTACATATTTTTCATTGCTTTTTTTTTTCCTTTTACAGTCAAATTTTTAACTGTGATAAAGAACAGAATCGTTCCAAATAAACATAATGAATCATTTCACGATAATCGCATTCAGTGTGTTAAATAAAACATAGTCCATCTTGAATTTCGTCTTATTTGTCAATTCCTGTGCTGTCCTAAGACTTCATAGCGATAAAACAGCAGCGTGTTTGAGAAATGGGGACTCCTAGCTCTTCTGAGGGTGACAGAATAGTAAACTTTTATTCTTGAAGCCACTATTATGACTGTTCCTAAATTGCGAATTTGATCAATCCATGTGCGCAAGTGGTCTGCCTGGATGTTGGGGCTGCATGAGGATTTCCCTTTACGACTCTTTGTTTTGAGTATAATTTTCCCTTCCATGGCTGCATGAGGTTCCCTTCTACGGCTACATGAGGTTTTCCCTTCTCCGGCTCTTTTTGTTTTGAATATCATTTTCCCTTCTATGGATGCATGA